>JAGXJF010004938.1:0-228670 GCA_019208055.1 Stipa capillata | reverse complement strand
TGAGGAAATGATGAGTTAGCCATATCACTTTCATGGGCCGAGGTCCAACCACGTCACGCACGACTGCAATCTTCTGAAGAATTTGAACAAGCCTTTCGTCCGCGACCGGAAACAAGAAAGATCCCCCTCCGGACGAAGGTGACGAGTTCCCAAAGGAAACCGCTTGTCTAATGATCTTCGGTGGCCCTAACGGCTACGAGTCTAAATGCCGCCAGAAGATCACGGACCGAGAGGTTAACGCGGTCGAGCCGACTGTGCCTCAGTACCTCCGGTGGTCCGAGTCCATAATTTCTTTTGGCCGCTCAGACCACCCCGACTACATACCTCACCCGGGCAGGTTCCCCTTGGTGGTAGACCCAATCGTCAATGGCATTCGCCTCACCAATGTCCTCATGGATGGAGGGAGTGGTCTGAACATCCTCTACGTCAGGACCTTGGACGACATGAAGATTCCCCGGTCGGAAATCAAACCTACCGGTGCCCCCTTCCATGGGGTCGTCCCCGGCAAGATGGTGAGTCCACTCGGGCAAATCAGCTTGCCCGTCACTTTCGGTACTCCAGACAACTTCCGGACCGAGACCCTCACCTTCGAGGTCGTCGACTTCTCAGGCTCGTATCATGCCATCCTGGGACGTCCTTACTATGCCAAATTCATGGCTGTTCCCAGCTATGTCTACTTGAAGCTTAAAATGCTAGGTCCCCACGGATAATAATGGTGCAAAGCAGCTTCCAGCAAGCTTACACGTGTGACCTGGAAAACTGTAACCTTGCTGCGGCCCAAATCGCTGCGGCCGAATTTGACAACCTCAAGTCGGCCGTGGTTGAGGAAGCACACCCGACTAAAAATGCTTCAGCAGCGACATCATTTCAGTTGGCGAAGGACACCAAGGTGATCCAGCTCGATCCGGAAGACCCCTCCAAGACGACGCAGATCGGGACTGCGCTCAACGACAAATAGGAAAACACGCTCGTCAGCTTCCTTCGCGACAACCGGGACATCTTTGCATGGACATCTTCGGACATGCCGGGAGTCCGAGAGAGGCTGCCGAGCACTCATTGAACGTTTGGCCGGACGCTAAGCCGATCAAACAGCGCCTGTGCTGTTTTGCTGAGGATAGGCGTAGGGCAATAGGAGAAGAGATAGCCAAGCTACTGTCAGCTGGTTTTATAAGAGAAGTGTATCATCCCGACTGGTTAGCGCACCCAGTTTTTGTTCGCAAAAAGAATAAAAAATGGAGGATGTGTGTTGATTACACGAGTCTCAACAAAGCATGTCCCAAAGATCCTTTTACACTACCCCGCATCGACCAGGTGATCGACTCCACGGCCGGTTGTGAAATTCTATGTTTTCTCGATGCCTACTCGGGCTACCACCAGATCAAGATGAAGGAGGAGGACAAGATCAAGACATCATTCATCACTCCCTTCGGTGCTTTCTACTATGTCTCCATGCCGTCTGGCCTCAAGAACGCCTGCGCCACGTACCAAACGGTACATGCAGCGCTGCCTTCAGGAACAGATTGGCAGGAACGTGCAAGCCTACATCGATGATGTGGTGGTCAAATCCGAGAAGAAAGAAGATCTCCTGACTGATTTGAGAGAGACATTCACCAACCTCAGGCGATTCAGCATGAAGCTCAACCCAGAAAAGTGCGTGTTCGGAGTGCCTTCGGGAAAGCTACTCGGTTTCATCGTTTCCGAATGAGGAATCGAGGTTAACTCGGAGAAGATCGATGCCATCATCAGAATGGGTCCATCGAAGAGCCTCAAAGATGTCCAACGGCTCACCGGGTGCATGGCGGCTCTCAGCCGATTCATCTACCGACTCGGCGAAAAAGCCCTGCCCCTCTACGAGCTCATGAAGAAGTTGGACATCTTCACCTGGACATCTGAAGCTCAAGACGCTCTCGACGGGTTGAAGAAATTCCTGACCACACCCCTAGTGCTGGTTTCCACAATGCCCGACGAACCGCTGCTCCTCTATATTGCAACAGCTACCCAGGTGGCCAGTACCGTCTTGGTCGTCGAACGCTCCGAACTCGGCCACATCCAAAAGGTTCAGCGCCCGGTATACTTCATCAGTGAAGTGTTGTCCGAGTCTAAGGTGAGGTACCCACAAATACAGAAGATCATCTACGCGGTGTTCATAACATCTCGGAAGCTAGTCCATTACTTCCAGGGACACCCGATTACGGTGGTCAGTTCCTTCCCGATCTCCGATGTCATCAACAACCGTGACACCACAGGAAGGATCGCAAAATGGGCAATGGAACTAATGGCATTCAACATAGTTTACGCCCCCCCGCACGGCTATCAAGTGCTGACTTCATGGCTGAATGGACAGAAGTCCAGTCCCCGCCCTCCATCGCGACCTCGAACATTGGACACTCTATTTCGACGGCTCGCTAATGCTTCAGGGCGCGAGGGCTGGCATAGTGCTTATCTCCCCGAAAGGAGAACGTTTCAAATACGTGCTGCAGATCCACTTCCCAACGTCCAACAATGTCACCGAATATGAAGCTTTGCTACATGGCCTATGCATTGCAAACTCACTCGGGATCTGCCGGCTTCTCCCCGCGGAGACTCCAAACTGGTAGTCAGGCAGGTGATGAAGGACTGGTCATGCAGAGACCCGTCCATGGAAGCCTACTGCCAAGAGGTGCGCAAGTTTGAAGTCAAGTTCGACGGCCTCGAAATCACGCACGTCCTCCGCCGAGACAACGAAGCTGTAGACGCACTCACCAAGCTAGGGTCCAGTCGGGATGTCATTCTGGCTGGAGTTTTCCTCCAGGAGTTGCATGTTCCTTCCATCAAAGCAGACACGGTACCCGAGACATTCGAATCTCACCCTGACGAACCTGATAGCACTCAGCAGCCACCTCACGAAGTCCTGATCATCGATCCTGACTGGACATCGCCCTTCCTCGACTACCTCCTTCGGGATACACTCCCGCCGGATCAAACCGAGGCGCGATATCTTGCAAGGCGTGCTAAAGCCTACGTCGTGAACAACAGCGACCTGTACAAGAAGAGCATCTCCAGAATTCTTCAGCGATGCATACCTCAAGAACAGGGGAAGCAACTATTGCAGGACATTCACCCGGGAGTCTGTGGGCATCATGCGACGCCGAAGTCATTAGTCGGTAAAGCCTTCCAATAAGGTTTTTACTGGCCGACTGCCGTCTCTAATGCTGAGCACATCGTGCGCACTTGCGAGGGATGCCAATATTTCGCTCGACAGACACACTTGCCAGCCCAAAGCTCTTCAAACCATCCCGATAACGTGGCCTTTTGCCGTTTGGGGCCTGGACATGGTTGGTCCCCTCAAAAAGGCTCCCGGGGGCTACACACACCTCTCCGTCGCTGTCGACAAGTTCACCAAGTAGATTGAAGCCAAGCCAGTCGCCACGATTACTGCCGAGAGAGCCGTCGAGTTCTTCTTGGACATCGTCTACCGTTTCAGCGTCCCCAATAGCATCATCACAAACAATGGCACTCAGTTCACCAGCGGCACCTTCCTCCAATTATGCGACAACTACAACATTAGCCTCAACTTCGCGGCCGTGGCACACCCACGCACGAATGGGCAGGTTGAGCATTCCAATGGTCTTATTATGCAAGGCATCAAATCTCGAATTTTCCAACGCCTAAAAAAGTTCACGGGTAAGTGGGCAGTCGAGTTACCTTCGGTACTCTGGGGTCTTCGGACTACCTCCAACCGGTCACCGGCTACACCCCATCCTTCATGGTCTACGGAGCCCAGGCTGTATTGCCGACTGACTTGGACTATGGGTCCCACGCACTCGCGCCTATGATGAAGACCAGTCGGAGGAAGCAAGATAGGACGACATTGATCAGCTTGAGGAAGCAAGAGAAGTCGCTTTACTTCGGTCGGCCAAGTACCAGCAGGGCTTACGGCGCTATCACAGCCGACACGTCCGCGGGCGCGCATTCAACATTGGCAACTTGGTTCTACGCCGAGTCCAGTCCAACAAAGACATACACAAACTCTCCCCACCATGGGAAGGCCCGTATGTGATCGCCGAAGTGCTACGCCCGGGGGGCTTACCGACAGAAGGACAGCAACGGCAACGTCATCACCAACGCATGGAAGATTGAACAGCTACGTCGTTTCTATACTTAATACTCTGTACTTTGATATTTCGAACAACACGAATAAACATTTTTCGCGCCACTTGAACAAATCTCGAAGTTCTCGACTGGCTATGCATAGCAACAACTCGAGTCTTACACCCTCTGGGTGCACCCAGTCACACTCGGTCTTTTCATTCGAACAAACTATTTTAGTACTGTGTAGATAATCCAATGTTAACTCTTTGCTCTCGATCGCTGGTTTATGCCACAACCCTACGCAACACGGGACACAGCCTACGGCTAATTCTTACGCAAAGGGGGCTATAGCGGGTCGGCAAGAGCACACACAAAGGATTAACATACACAGGAACGAATCTTTGCGAAGGAAATCTATAAACTTGAAGATAAGTTCATTACAAAATATGCATAATAAATAGTCACTCGGCCTTCCCGAGCAGCTAACCTACATGTTTCCGACTACTTACAGCCCAGCACTGTTGACAAGGGACTTAGCCGTGGCTTCTACCTCGTCCATCAGCCCAGGCAAGACTTCGTCGGGAACATCCATGGCATACCCCTCCTCGATTGCTTCCATGTCAAGCAACGGGTAGTGGGACTTAGCCACGGCAAGAGACAGCACGGCTCCAGTCTCCGTGGCCTCCAGCTGCCTTGCCTGGTCGGGAGCCCGTCGCAGTTGCTCCGCGATGACATCCGCACGCTCTGGGACCGGCTCGTCCTCCCACAAGGCGCTGCAGGCTATCCGACCGGCCGCCTTCAACGACTCAGCCGAATCGCTGACCTCCTAGAGAGCTACCGGTACAAGACAAAGGAGTTAGCAAAACATTCAAAGGACTCCGACAAACCAAAACCCGAGGCGTAGACTTACCAGTGACGGAGTCAGCAGACCTCTTGTTGGCCGCCTCGACGGCTTCTAGAGCCCGCCTCAGACTGTCATCCATGACGGTGGCCTCGCTCTCCAACTGCCCGACTCGAGCCCTCTCCACCTTGAGCTCCTCCCGAAGCTTGGAGGCCCTCTCTTCAGCAGAGGCAAGCTGCCCGACGTGAGCCTTCTCCGCCTCGAGTTCCTCTCGAAGCTTGGAGGCCCTCTCTTCGGTGGCGGCGAGCTGCTCGGGATCGCTTGGTCAAGTTCTGCAAGGAAAGAGCGGAGAAAGATAAGACACTCGGATTAGCAATGAAGACATCAAGGACCCTCCGCCCGACTATCCTAGTCGGCCAAAGGCTCGGGGGCTACACCCTCTGGGTGTACTGATCGTACCCCCAGAGTGAAAACTACGAAAAGAGAAGGACCCTCCGCCCGACTATCCTAGTCAGCCGAAGGCTCGGGGTCTACACCCTCTGGGTGCACTAACTGTGCCCCCGGAGTGAAAATTGTAGAACACAAGAAAGAAAAAACATGTACCTGTATCAGCGGCAGGAGCCTCCCGTTGACCAAGTTGGCACTCTCCCGGATCGCCTTCATCAGTGCCGGCAGCTCCTCCCCGAGATTGTTAGCAGCACCGAACGCCTCCTCCCACTCGCCCGCTTCCTAAATGTCATCTATCTCCCGGAAGACTGTGCTGGGCCTCGAAGGGTCCGACTGCCGGATCCGCAGAGGCTAGAGGGCCAGGTGGAGGCTTCCCAGGGAAGGGGCACGCGCCCAATGTCCTCTTCCACCACCGGAAACACCAAATTCCCCCGGCAGTCAGGCGGGGTGGTCTGCATTTAGCTCGGCCCCGCCTGCTCTGTCACAGCAGGGGCCGGTGTTCCGGCAGCGGCCTCTTCCGGCTGAGGAGCAGGGGGCGAAGTCGGTGGCGCACCACTCCGCTGAGGGGAAGCCTGCAGCGGAGAAGAAGGCAGTGGAGGATACGAAGGCCGCACGTTCGGGCCCGGCTGGCTCCCGCCCTGGATGGAGCCCGGGGCACTCGACGAAGCCTTCGGAACATCCCCCGATCACAGCGTCCTATAGAAAAACACCCCGGCTCGTTAGCTCCGAAGATAGAACGAGCAAGAAAATATTCACCAAGTGGCTTACTTGTCGAATCGAGGAACAGGAATGTGCTTCCTGTACCCCGAAGCCCGTTGCTTTGGTACGGCAGCCGCCAGAGTCAGCGATGTCGCGGAGCGGCTTTGCCCCCCGAAGGCGGCATCGGCAGTCCTCTTCTCCCCCTGGTTGGGAGAAACCTCGTCATCAGCCGCACGAGGGGCCTTTCCGGAAGTGGAGCAAAGGAACTGAACCCGAACAGGTCCTGCAAGGTCAGGATGCACAAATACGATCCAAATAAGACTCGGCCAAAACTCAAATCGCGGATAAGCAGAGTCGGAAGAACGATCACATCACCTAGTTCGGCGGGTTGGCGCGACTGAAGGGCGGCGGCCACCGGGAGATGTCTAGATTTGTCCCTTAGGCCATCAGTTTTCCGACCTGGCGCTGCACCTCGGTCTCTGAGAGCTCGTCGGCCGACTCCCGAGTCGCATCTTGGCTGTCAGAGTAACTAAACATCAGGTGCGCCCTTAATTTCGCCTGCTGGACTCGGCGACGGATGAAAGTGGAGACGACAACAACTCCGGAGACCCCGGTCTTAAGCGCCTCGGAGAGAGCCCCCATGAGCACCATAACCGCGGGCTGCTCCCAATCCTGCGGCAAGTCGGTCCAGCTCGGCCGGACCTCGAGCAGCTGACCCTGAACCCCGGAAGAGATGGCGCCGGATTGGAGATGTAGAACCAATCCGAGTGCCATCCCTTATTGGAGGTCTGGAAGGGGAGGTCCAGATAAAGCTTGACGGCTCTGGGCCGGAGTTGGAGTCCAGCGCCCCTACCATGGCCGGATTGCTCTTGCTCGACTGCGGCTTCACCATGAATAGTTGCTTCCACAGCGCGAAGCGTGGCTCGATGCCGAGGAAGCATTCGCACAGAGTAATGAAGGCGGCGACGTGGAGCAGACCGTTGGGGTTGAGATTGTGGAGCTCCAGGCCATAGTAGTAGAGCAGTACCCGGAGGAAGGGGTGGACCGGCACCGAGAGCCCCGGTGGAAGGAGGAATGGACTACGATCTCGCCGATGTTCGGGGTCAGAAAATCCTCCCCGCCGGCGGTTTCACCATTCTACCAGCTCTTTCACTGGCAGCACGCCCGCGGTCACGAGAGCGTTCAGCCGGGTCTTAGTCGCTGTAGATTTCGCCCAAGGAGCCATCGGGTTGATGGAGGAGCTGGCTTCTCCGAGACTCGCCCACACCAGCGCGTCCTCCTCTTCTTCGACTAGATCAACCGCCCAGATGGGAGAGTGCATCCAGTGCTGCCGAATCCGATCTAGGGTTGCTGTGTGGCGCCTAATTAGGGTTTGGTCGGCTAGATGGAGAGGCGGATGCAAGGGATGGTGATGAGAGGAATCTATGCGGCGACAAGACAAGTGCAGAATCGGCAGCAATTCTGATTTGTGGCGCGGCGGCACTCTCAGTGAAGCGGAAGACGAAAGGTTCGAGCGCGAAAGAGACAAAGCGTGAAGGGGAACAAGTGTGAACGGATTGGGTTATAAAGGAAAGACAGCTGCATGGGAGCGAAATTTCCGCCTCGCGGGATGACCCTTCCACTTCCGCAACGTGACTTACCCACATTCACTGCGTGGCTCTTCTACTTCAATGGCGTTCAAACGTCGCTTCCGGATTTTGTGCAATCGGGGTTTCAACGGTTAGCCCTCCGGGGATGACGCCCGTTTGAATACACCCCCCATAAAAAGCAACGGTAATGTACCCTCAACGGGTCACTAGTCGGTTACCGAATAACTCGGAATCGAACGTTACGGTTTGATGGGTTTCAGTGGTTGGCCTCCAGGGGAACGCATCGCTTGAATATACCTGAGTGAAGGGCATATGTGGTGTGCCTTCAGCAGGCCGCTAGTCGAACACCGAGCAACCCGAAGCCACCGGTTTCTTCACCCGGACATTCCGGGAAATTTACCCTGGAATCTCTGGGATCCGGAACTTCCAGATTCAGTGAAACGTTCGGATATCAGGCTCTACCACTCAGGATCGAAACGCCGCAGCTTATGTTCTGGTTCTGGCGTGAATTTTGAGGGCATTCCCCGGAGGGACACTAGCTGGGCCCGAACCACTCGGGAAACCAGATGCCACTCGAGAAATCAGTCGGGATTCATGGTATGCCCCCCGCTAGGCTATCAGCCGGTCTCCATCCGCTGGAAATGACTGGATACCACCAGGACTAACCCGTTATTAACTCAACCGCCATGATATTCCTGCCCTTCGGGTAAATATTACTTGGCTTATTCTCTTTATTCTATAGGAGCTTCGCAAAGTCCTTCACAATCTTCCTGCAGACCACAACAGGGCGGGCTTAGGCAGATGCCACTCGGGAAAACGAAGAAGGCGAAGGCACCCGACGTGGATGTTACCACGAGAAATTGCAGCTAGATTGTGAAGGACTCGGGGGCTACTGACGATGGCATGGCACCCGGGTATCGTCAAAGAGGACAAAGCCGGCCCTCTGGACATAGGGTGGGCCGGGCCAACAACTCGGAGTTCGACTTCTACACGGGGGTGCCTCATCGACTTGGAGTACAAGATAGGGATAAACACTTATCCGACAATCCCGGATTCTGTCTTAACTAATTAGGAAACCAATCTGTAAACCGATCCGGACCCTTGTAACCCTATCCTGGTCGCCTATATAAGGTCAGGTAGGGATCTCCAGATCGGTATCCTCTCATGAGCTCTAGGTTCTCATAAGTTCTGACAAGCTTTCAAACACACCTAGCCCTAGCAACCTTGAGATCTGTTCTCGAGGTCTTGCGGCACTCGGGATACAAGCAATACCAACCACCAAACACAAGACGTAGGGTATTACCTCTCATTGAGGGCCTGAACCTGTCTAAACTTTGTCTCCCGTGTGCACCCATCTAGATCTGTTGTGCATACGCCGCCCTGCATTCATTATTGCCGGATTATAACACCGACAAGGTCATTCATTAGGCATGCGCGATTTTGATTTGGAAGCTATCTAGGCAGTGTTCAATTCATGCGGTGCGATGGATAGCTCAACTGATTTATTTTTGACGATCTTTATCACGAGGATGGGGTACTTCTATAATTCATTAAGTAGAAGATAATTGCCCTGTTTTTAAGGGAAATTCAGGCCGAAAGACCTTACAATGTTTGATTTATTAGAGGAAAACTGAGTGAAACCCTGAGAACAGGCAACTACATAGCTAAACTAGGTCTAGAGCAATAACACATCGGCAAAACTGACCAACCACGACACACACGAACAAGAAACACCACATATTGATGCTACCAACCACATCATCGTCATCACCCATCGCATCCATGGCATGACAACTCTGACTTAGCCGCAGCATTGCCACCAGTGATCACCTCCCAGCCTGTCACATCTAACCCAAGTCTGCAAGGCCACATCCAACGACTACACCACTGCTGAAGAGGGAAGCAAGTTCTAAAGGAAATTGGGACCTAGGCCTCTCCGGTCATGAGAGGACGACCAACACAACACAGAGCAACTCTCGCATGTCAGCCGCACCCATGCAACCTAAAGCCGCAACCGTTGGTCTCATGGTACCCTCCACCGTCGGCCTCATGGTAGCCACACCACCGCGACCTCATGCTAGCCTCCATTCCAGGAGATCACTAAGTTTGAAGCTAAATCTGATGTTGGTATATTCCTTGGTTATTCCACTAACTCCCATGCCTATAGAGTTTTTAACATCTCCACAAAGGTTGTTGAAAAATCTATAGATGTGGACTTTGATGAGTCTTATGGCTCCCAAGGAGAGCAAGTTACTAATGATGTAGGGAGTAAGGACATTCAAAAGAAGTCTACTGGTGAGATTAGACCCACCATCAAGGAGGAATCTGCCTCACCAAAAGATCAAGAACCACTCTCTCCATCTCTAGATGAAGACACTGGGGATGAAGACATCGAGCTGGAGTACAATACAGCCAATGATCTCCTGGATATAGAGTACCTGTCTTAGCCAGCTGTGTCACAGGAAGAACCAGCTGTGTCACAGGTAATACCATCAGCTGTGACACCGGCGGTTGACTCCGAACCCCTTGTGATCAGCAGGCTGCAGAAGGATCACCCTATAGACCAAATCATCGGTGCCATTAATAGGGGAGTGACTACTCGTTCTCAAATAGCTAATTTCTGTGAACATTACTCTTTTGTTTCCAGTGTTGAACCCAAGAA
The DNA here is from genome assembly GCA_019208055.1 of Stipa capillata. Lineage (NCBI taxonomy): Eukaryota > Viridiplantae > Streptophyta > Magnoliopsida > Poales > Poaceae > Stipa > Stipa capillata. Next base: position 218,361 of record JAGXJF010004938.1, on the reverse strand, counting down.
CATTAAGGAAGCTCTCATGGATGCTGATTGGATAAATGCTATGCATAAATAGCTGAGTTAATTTGAGAGAAATCAAGTGTGGTCTCTGGTGGAAAGACCCAATGATCATAATGTGATTGGAACAAAATGGGTCTTCTGGAACAAACAAGATATAAATGGACAAGTGGTAAGGAATAAAGCCAGACTTGTGGCTCAAAGGTTTACACAAGTGAAGGGTCTGGACTTTGGAGAAACCTTTGCTCCAGTTCCAAGACTTGAAGCCATCAGGATTCTTCTTGCTTATGCTATCTATCACAATATCAAGCTTTATCAAATGGATGTAAAATCAGCCTTCCTGAATGGTAAACTCTCTGAACTTGTTTATGTTGAACAGCCACCTGGTTTTGAAGATGATAAGAAACAACACCATGTCCAAAAACTACACAAAGCACTCTATGGCTTAAAACAAGCACCTAGAGCATGGTATGACACATTGAAAGAATTTCTGATCAAGAATGGATTTAAAATGGGCTTAGTAGACACAACTCTATTCACTAAGGAAAATGGAAATGATTTATTTATGTGCCAAATATATGTCGATGACATAATATCTGGCAGTACTAACCGCTCCATGAGTGATGAGTTTAGCCAGATGATGACTAAAAGGTTTGAGATGTCTTTGGATGGAGAACTCAAGTACTTCCTAGGACTTCAGATCAAACAACTCAAAGAAGGTACATTTGTTTCACAAGAAAAGTTCACCAAGGACATCATCACCAAGTTTGGCATGAAGGATGCAAAGCCTATTCATACTCCCATGCAAACTAATGGCCATCTAGACTTAAACATCGAAGGTAAGTCTGCTGATCAGAAAGAATTTAGATCTATGATAGGATCCTTGCTTTATTTGTGTGCATCTAGGCCAGATATAATGTTAAGTGTATGCATGTGTGCAAGATTCCAAGCTAACCCTAAGGACTGTCACAGAGTGGCAGTAAGAAGAATACTGAGATATTTGATTCAAACCTCAGGCTTTGGTCTTTGGTATCCTAAAGGTGCAAATTTTGAGCTAGTCGGCTATTCTGATAGTGACTATGCAGGGTGTAAGGCTGACCGAAAAAGCACCTCTGGTACTTGTCAATTTCTAGGGCATTCCTTAGTGTCCTGGTCATCCAACAAACAAAACTCAGTAGCCCTTTCCACTGCAGAAGCTGAGTATATAGCTGCTGGTAGTTGTTGTGCTCAGTTATTATGGATGAGACAGACCTTGAAAGATTTCAGCATATCTTTTAATCAAGTACCCCTCTTCTGTGATAATGAAAGTGCAATTTAGTTAGCCAACAACCCAGTACACCACCAAAGATCCAAACACATTGAAGTGAGGCACCACTTCCTGAGAGATCATGTTGATAAGGGAGATATACAGCTGTGCCATGTAAGGACTGAAAAACAATTAACTGATATTTGATGAGACTAGGTTCTGTGCTCTGAGAAGTGAATTGAATATCATTGATGTCTCTAATCTTCAATAAAAAGGAGTGGCTTGGTGTTTAGCTCATATGTTCTGCCATTTATATGCCTTACATGCTCATCTGTGTTGATCACCTATGTCACAGGTGTATGTGTTTTATGCATAGAATAGAGATTTTCTTTTCAGTTGTGTGTGCACATTAATGTGTACCTATTTTCAAAATCGACTCATATCAGTTTTAGTTTTGCTTGATTGGTTTTCTGGTAAACTGACATTGGGAAGATTGCATAAGGATCCCCTGATAGTGCCCATATGCTTGCTCTCTTATCAAATTCTCTCTGTCTTGGTGTTCTATGGATGAAATACTTGTCACCTGAGCTATCCATCTGTGTCTTAGGTGAATGCTTTGATTTCCGTAGGTCCTAGGGTATCTTGTCTACTCACCTGTGTCACAGGTCCTTCTCTCAGCTATGACATAGCCACCTTATACCCCTTCGGCCTATATAAGACGTCGATATGTTCTCCACAGAACCCACGTTCTACGTTAAAACCCCAAACTTCCGCCTTGCGCCAAAACTTCAAGTTCTCGATGAAATCGACGTTTCTGCCCCTCGAAATCTTTCGAAGCACCGGAGAAAGCTTTCTGAAGAGCTCCAGCATCAATTCATCCACGCATTATCAATCTTTGCTCAAAGTAAGCTTCCGCCAGCCCTACTTTGCGCTTGTTCTTTCTTAGGGCTTATGAATTTGCTCTAAAGCCTAATCCAGTAGCGCATTGTTAGATGTTAGGGTTGGTTTAGCTCCTGATAATCTTCCAGAACCAATCTTGCTCGAAATTAACCACCAAGAATCAGTAAAATCCTAGATTTCTAAAATCTGCCGTCCGCCTCTGCACGTAGCTGTGTCACCGATAGGGTCTCACCTGTCACACAGGCAAGTCTGTTCAAAAGGCTGAGACCTCGGTTTGTTACCAAATCCCCACCTGTGTCCCCCCATTCTCACACAGGTGTCTCACACAGCTACTATCTTTTGCATCTCAGGAACACCTCTTACCTATATTCTGTCTTATCTATCTTGTTTCTACAGATGTCTTCAGATTCTGATAGGTCTGACAGTGGGGTCAAGTGGTCTGATCCAGAGCAGTTTAGCTTTGAAATCAATATTTCAGATTCAGACAAAGAAAGAGAAAGGCTGAGACAGAAAGCAGAGGTTGCTGAAAGAAGAAAGGCAAGCCAAAAGGCTTACAGGCAGAGGAAAATAGTTGCAAAGAAATCTCTTCAAAAGCAAAGTGGAGTAGTTGCCAAAAGAAGTGAGAGCAAAACTCAATGTGTTCAAAAGTCTTCAACTTCTAAGCCACCTGTCACTCAAGCAACCCTTCAAATTTAGATATTGGGGATGACATCCCAATAGGGCTCAGGGCCACTCTAAGGATGAAAAATGCTGAAGAACACTGGGAAGCTGCCAAAGCTCAAAAGCTTGGCAAACAGCTAGAGGCAAAAGAGCAAGCTGAAAGAGAAACTTCAGCTGGTCCATTGACCATCTTCTCTTCAGAAGAATTGGCCAAACAAGATGCCTTAGCCCTAGAGAGGCTAGAAATCTATGAAGAAGCCAGAAAGAGTCAAGCAAAGCTTAAAGAATTTCACAAACAAAAGGAAATGAGAGAAAGCTGAATTGAAGAAACTGAAAGCTGCTCAAGGCAAAAGCAAAGAAAGTTTTCAGAGATATAAAACTCTCATAGCAGTGCAAGCTTCCGAAGAAAAATGTGGCAAGGCTCTAGCCAGAACTGCCACTCTTGCTGGTATAAGAAAGCAGAAAGCCATGTCAGAGGCTGCTAAGTTCAGACAAGAGAAAGCGGCAAGACTTGCTAAAGCCTCTCAGCCTATTGGCATCATGGTCAGAGAAAATGAAGCCCCAGTGGAAGAACAGGCTGTAGCTCATGTCGAGCAGCCTGCAGAAACCTCCCGGATTCCTGAAGCAAGTCTGAGAAAATTGCTCTGCGAGTTGAGTTCAAACTCAAACAAGCTATGCTTCCAAAGGCTTCCAAGCCTACACCTCCTTACTGCTCCTGCTCCAGCTCCAAAGAGGAAAAGATCAGAAACTGTTGTGATCAGTGATGAACCTCCAGCCAAGAGGCAGCCAGAGGCAGATGTTGAAATTATTTCAGAGACAACTCAGAGTTCCAAGCCATCCCTAAAAGTTCAGTTTGAACAACAGACGTCTGTCATTAAAGAACTTAAGAAGGAGATGCCACCACCTGTGTCACAGGTCGCCAGCCCAGCCAAGTCAGATCTTCAGACTTATCAAAGGAGGAATAGAAGAACTCAAAACTCTACAAGTGTAGAATCCCTCTCCTCGCTGGATGTTCAAAAGCAGATGTCTCCTTCACAATTCCTGGTGTCGGAGGCAGAAGAACAAGTTGTCCAAGAGGCCCAAGAGCTTTCATCTTCCAAATCTGCATCAGCAAAGTCTTCTGAAAGCTGTCAAACCTTCAATCCACAGCTGCCTCAGCCAGCTGTGACACAGGTACAAGAAACTCAAGCTCCAGAACAGCACCGGTCTCCATCACCTGTGCCACCACCAGCTGACCCAGCTCCTTCAGTTCAAGCACCTGTGTCCTCACCTGTGGCACAGGCAAGTAAGTCAGCTGAGCAAGAAGAAAGCTCCGAGAGCTCATCAGATGATGGTAGAGGAGTGTCTGTAACTCCACCAAGGCCAAGAGAAATTAGAGCTGATTTTGATGAAGATTATCAAGCAGCAAGTTCATCTCCCAGTGCTGAAGCAGCCGCAGAGGAAGAGGAAGAAGAGACTGAACAAGCAGACAGCTCTCCCAGTCTCTCAGTTGGAGAAGAAAACCTGGAAACTAAGTATTATTACATCTTCTCCCATGCTTTGAGGACTGAGGCAAACCAAATGCAGTTCATCTCCAGAGCTGTGGCCAAGAACCTTCCCAAAGGTGATCCCAAGAAATCAAGAAGCAAAGTTGCCTCCATGAGCATAAGTGCTTTCATAAGAATGAGGTCAGCTTGCCCATATTTCAGTGAAGACAAGGAATATCAGGATGCATCTTGCTCAGACCCTAGATTTCACACTGATCTTCAAATGGGTGTCTACCATGAAATCCTTGCTTCTAAGGGATTTGTCGATTGCAAGGCCATCAATTGGTCTGCCCTGACTGACACCAGACTGCAGAGTCTTCAATCTCTGATCCAAGCCTCAGGTCTGGAGTTCATGTGCAATCTTTAACAAGATTATGACCCAGAGGTCATTAAGGAGTTCTATGCCACAGTCTAGATAGAACAAGAGAATCAAGATGTCATGTTATGGAAGACAAGAGGCCAGCTGCTTTCCATCACAGCTCCAGAGTTCAACAGTCTGTTTCATGCACCATTGGAGCCTGGGATGCCAAATCTGTTCAAGCTTGAGCCTGTCTCCAATGCTGACAGAAGAAGATTCTATCCAAGAAATTTTACATTCCCTGCAAATGCCCCATCAGATCATGTGTACTTCAAGGGCATTACAATCACAGCCAAGCATCTGGTCAAAATTCTCAATGTCACACTTCAGCCCAAGGAAGGCAATACAGATGCTGTTTACAACTCAGTTTGGCAAGTACTGGTGCACATAGCCAAAAATGTACATTTTGATGTGGCCAGATACATTTTTCATGAGATTGATGCTGTCCAGAAGGACAAGAAAGCCAAGCTCAGATATGGGTCCTACATCATGTTTATGATCCTTCAGAGAACAGGTCTTCTAGAATCAACCTTCGACATCTCAGTGAAGACCATCAAGACCCAGCTCAGGCCTCAGGTTGATGACCATCCTGATGAGGTTGCTGTTCAAGCTCTGTTTGGAGATTCTCCAGGACTAGCTGTGTCAGCTCCCGGTGACACCGCTGCTCCAACAGCTCCTCAAGCGTCTGCTCCCCAAGTGCCTGTGCCTCAGGTCCAAGTGCCTACCGGTGTCACCGCTGATACTCCTGCAGCTGACCCAGCTGAGTTAGTATCTGTGACACAGGTGGCTGAAGATGGCACTCTCTCGTCCTCTCTTATATCTCAAGCAGCAGCCAGAGCCTATCAGAACAAAGTGATGTCAACTCAGTTTGCAGCTCTGCGCCGAGAGAACCTTCAGCTTCGAACAGAAGTCAACAGTCTGCACTCCAAAGTTGATCTGATGCAGGCTCAGCTATCAGAAGTTCTCCAGCTGTTGAAGACCAAGCTCTAAATGTTTCTTCTCCTCAACCCTTTTTGCTGTTTTAGTGTCAAAGGGGGAGAGATGTGTGTAAGGGGGAGAGATTAAAGGGATAGGGGGAGAGTATTTTGGATACAAAGGGAGAGAAAATTATATTTTCTAGTGTAATTAAGACTTGTTTTATTTCTGATTCCTCTGTCTTGATTACAATTAACTAATCTTTTGATCTGATTTAGCAAGTTACTACTAAGTCATCTATTTTGCTCTGATGCAGTAATATTTCAGTAATGCTCTGATAAAGTAATTTATGCTAAATTTTGTTGCTCTGATGCACATGTCTTCTTAATATTGTTGCTATGATGCATATATCTTCTTGAATGAAGCTTTGTATCTACTTATGCTCTGATTCATATAATCATGTTAAGAATTATGCTCTGATACATATGTCTACTGACTCATGCTCTGATACACATGCCTATTGGCACTCTTATGCACATGACCAGTGATGTATGCTCTGATACACATATCCATTATGAATCTATGCTATTTATGCTCTGATACATATGACCATTGTGAATCTATACTCTGATATTCTCACATGCTTTGACTCATACTCATATACTCTGGTCATTACAACTGCATCAGAAGTGACATGTATCAGTTCAGTTCAATCATGCTTTATAATCTATTCAATTCTCTGAACTGATGAAAGTGTAAGTTGTAAGAAAAATATTGTCCCATATCTAAAATCATAATTTGTGCATTAATAATTTTAAAGCAAATCTGTTGTGCACAGCTTCAGGGGGAGTATATTCTGATCAACCTGCACATGTATCTTCTATTCAAATCGTTATGCGAATTTGTTGAATGGGTTGCCACTAACCACCAAAAAGGGGGAGATTAAAAGAGCATCTAGGCCCCCAAGTTGGTTTTGATGGTTAATGGCAACTCAAATTGGAATCTAACGTTTATATTGAGTGTAGGCAGGTTAGTAGGTTCCAGGAAGAAGGGTCATCAAGGAAAGGATGACCACCAAAAAGGTACAAGGGTGGTTTCCAGGACTAAGAAATAGCTGTGCTAGACAGCTGTGCCACAGCTGTGAAGAAGCCAATGCTGTGCAGGGAGTTGCAAGCAAGGTGATGGTGGCTTGATGCGTCAAGGACCGTGACTGCAGTTGGTGAGCAGGTAAAGCCTAGATTTGCTAGTTTCTTTGAGTCCATAGAAAAAACCCGTACTATCAAGAGGGATGATGCAGTAATGATCTGTGGAGGTTCTAATTGCTCAATGCTCAGGATGTTAGACAGTGGCACTAATGCTTTGAGGTTAGTGGCCCTGTGTCAATAGTTTTGCACAAGTGTGAAACTGGTTTTGTGCTTGCACTCTGCAGTGCTAGCAGTAGAAAACCCTAGGGGTTAGAGTCACCGGTGTGACACAGCTATGTCACAGGTGGTCTAGCGCTCTGTGACTCAGGTACATCTCTGTACCAGGAGAGAGCTTGTAAACGCAAAGGAACCTGCGCTGCGATGGCTTGTCTGCTGAGTCAGAGGGCTGTCGGAGGTTCTCTCCTTATTAGGGATCAGAGTAGTTGTATGCTGAGGGCATGTCATGTGCCAAGACCGGGCTGAGTAGTGCTGCTACGTCAGTTAAGGGTTCACCTGTGTCAGCCTCCGGTGACACAGGTGTCAGTCTGCCCGAGCCAGTTATAGGTTGGGCGTAGTGTGTAGCTGTGTCACCGGTGCCTGTCACCGGTGGCTCACTTAATCCTACGTGGCAACAGTGTAACGGTCGGGTTCCTGTGAACCCTATATATAGGGGACCAGGGGAGGTCTTCGATCTCAACCAACCTTTGCCAATCCAGTGAATCATATTCAACCGTTGCAAAGCCTCTTCCCACCGAACAAAAGCCAAAGTTTCCTAAGTGTCAGTTCGGGAGAGTTAGAGTTCTTGAGCAAAGAGCATTGGTTCCTCCAAGAGTTGTTGCTGCTGAATCTATTACTCTTAGAGTGTCTACTCCTAGACGGGCGTAGAAGTCGCTGGTATCACCCAAGCTTGTGTGGGCTGAACCAGACGTTTGTGAAGGTGAATCGAAGTCTACCTGCTGCAAGCAAAAGGACTTCCACAAGCAAAGGAAGAGGCCTGAACGTCAGGTACTCGGAGAACAAGCACGATTCGGTGCTGGCGATCTCTTTGGAGTAGCCTCTCCAACGGAGACGTACCACTCTGTGAAGAGCTGGGAATTTCGGTGAAAAACACACTGTCTCCTTGAGTACTTGCCTGTATTGTCTTTAGCTTCCTGCTTGCTTGTTTGCTTGTGAGATCCTAGACTTATTTTGTTTATCTGTTATAGATCTCCTTTATACCATCATTTACTAAGTCCTTAGAACACCTGTGTTAGGCACCTGTGTGACAGCTGCATGCTAATTTACACATCATCTGTTGCCTGTGTCACTCACCTGTCACACAGCTAGCTAACTCTGATTCCTGTTTAAGGCTTAACCTGTTCAATCAAGTTAAAAGAAGTAATTTTTGTTAGCCTCCTATTCACCCCCCCCTCTAGTCGGCACCTTCGGTCCTTTCACCGAGCAGCAGCACCAACAACCACCACACACGGCCGCACAAGCTAGATCCGTGAGCCTGCTAGATCTACTGCGCCCAAGCAGCCATTCTCAGACACTCGCGCACAGCACGGCTGGAGGCGCACCGGCCGCCGGCCAGATCTAGCAAAGTCTGGGCAGATCCGGTGGCCCATAAGTGCCTGACTACGCCTGGGGCACCACTACCTGCATTTGCCGCCTTGCCCCCACCCAAGCCCAGGCGAAACTGCAGGCCTGAGGCCCACATCGAGCCATTGAAACGCCGAGAAGAGCATAGCCGCCACTAGAAGCCGCTGGTGGTCACACTACCGCCACGCCACCATCCGCAATGAAAAGCACCAGAGTCACGCCCACCACCTTCGTTGACAGGCCCTACTGTTGCCAACATCGGCCGCCGCCGGCAGTGGTGAGAACAGGCACGGGAGGAGGGTGCTAGGGTTAGGGTTTTTGGGCCCCCCGTTGTCGCCCCTCAGGAGGGACAAGGGAGGCAGGTCGGGTGACAGAGATCCACCATCTCAACTTCATTTGGTTGCATGAGCTAGGTCAGCTCAATTCTCCACAGCTTGTAAGTTAGATATATTAATCACCAAGTAAGCTCGGAGGTTGCACTGAATTAGAAACTCATTTAATTCACATCCGAACATGTCATCTGAACGCTAACAAAATTCCAAAATATGCCTGTTTCATGCCCCTGAGTGACGTTGCCTAGATAGTTGTACCCTTTATGATTTATTTCACGTAGCATGACGGACATTTTGAAATTGCTGTGAGACAGTATCATACTAAATGGAGTAAATTTCACTATACTTATAAAATAAATGACAGGTTGTACTAGATTTAAGAGCATCACCGCATACCACATCTAAAATAACTAGCATGGTGTCTCGTATATGAATCTAAGTTTCTGGGCTTGTACATGATGTTATATAAGTATGGAAATAAAAGTTCAGATCGAGAGCCGGTTGGCCAGTCATTATACAGAGCTGGTAGGTCGTTTGTACATGATGTTAGGTCATGCAGAATTAAAGTTCGGATCGTGATTACCTGATCATGCATATGTGATATTAGATAGTACGTAGAGTTAGGGTTCATATGACCTACCGTTGATATTACATCAGTACACTGATGTAAAGCTTAGATAACTTTTTTATGAGATATAAAATTATGAATATCTATCAGTTGTGGGCTATTAATAACGAGGTACGCCAGATCAATATCGAATAATGTTTAGATATAGTTATGACGATCTATGGGTTATGGTCTATTAATAACAAAGGTCCGCTAGATTAATGGTCGGACGACGTTTATGTGCAGTTATGTAAATTTAACGGTGCTGATCTGTTTAGGTACAAGTATGAAGATCTACCCACCGTGATAAATTTAGGTATAGTTATGAAGATTTATCGGTTGTGATAAGTTTAGGTACAGTTATGAAGATCTATTGGCCATGATAAGTTTAGTTGTAGTTATGAAGTCTATCAGCTGTGATATTTTTAGGTAAAGTACGAAGACTCATCGGTTATGATCTATTTAGGTACAGTTATGAAGATCTATTGGGTTACAAAGATCTATCGACTATGGTCTATTGAGATACAGTTTTGATAATCTATCGGTTATCATCTTCTGTTTATGTACAATTAGAAGATCTTCCTGGCGCATCAAAGCTTCTCGATCGTCCGTACACGCACACACACGAAGGTCAGAACAAGGTTACTGGAAGCACCGATGATGATTCCAGAGTATACCTCACAATGGCCATTGCCATGCCTCCAAAGAGACCACACAACGATCGATGGCCACCGCATGATCGAACGATCGATCGACAATATTCCGCTTCCTCCCTGTCCTCCTACCCCACCTGGTCCCTATCTCGTTATCACGCCGACTGTTGGTGTCCGGACCCGCGCCCATGGCTCCCGGCCTCTCTTTAGTTTCTCTCCCTGCAACAATGACCTGAAAATCTGATGGCGACCACGGAGCGGCGGATTGCATGGCTCGTTATGGCCAGCCGCGCACGCTCTGCGCATAGCCACCAGCGCAAGGGACGGCTGGGGATCGCCTGTGGTGAGAGACCCGGTCTCTCCGTCTCTCATCGATGATGGCCTGATTGGCATGCATGGCTAGCTTATTCCCTCTCTTGTGTGCTCGTCTCGTGTTCTTTTCTTGTGTGGATGGATGGTACGTGGGCCGGATTGGTTTTTAGTTGTATGAGCCGGTTGATTTGATGTACGGATGAAATGGAAGTTCTGGGGTAAGTGAACTTTAGTTGGTCCCTTTGGAGGGACGGGTCAGTGAGTAATGAGTTATTCTGCCTTTCCAGCGTGGAGTTGTTAGTGTTGGCGACTGGTGCATATTGATCACTCTCCTTTGTCGACCTCGGACCTGGCCTCCGGTGGATTCTACATCGGCTGATCGTGTTGCTTCGTCTGTGCTGTTATCTGGACCTCGATGCTAACCTGTCCGCTATCGGCTGTTTCTCTCCGCTGGTTGTTTTGTGGTGATGTAAAACTTAAAACAACTATATGGTGCTATCGGATTTTTGTCCCGCAACACATATTTACGAGTGACGGGTTTTTTGATAGTACGTCGAACTCGCTTCTTTCCTTTCCCGCCTCCTTTACTTGTTCTTGTAAGAAAATTTTGGTAACTTTATAAAAGTAACGGAAAGGGGATTAGTCCGGGTCGGAAAAAAATGGTGCATATTGACACACCCAAGATATGACCTGTGAACTTTGGATGTCAATGTGCTTATGTTGGTTGTCTTTAGTTGATGGGGATGCAATGCTTCCCCCCATTCTCCTTTGGTGTTTGTCTCTGCATTTTGGGGCTGCTAGCTGATAGTTTTTTTTAGAACAAAATAGGAGCGCCAACATTTCATTAAGATAGAGAAAAATATTTACAGAGAATTAACAAGGCCCCGGGGCTGAGGAGAAAACTGAAAATTACATCCTGCCGTATGTGAGAGTCCCCTCTTTTTGGTCTATATTTTCCTTCATGAAACCAGATACCTCGAGCACCCCCAAATGTTCGTTTCTGAAAATCATTCGATTCATTTCCATCCACACATTCCACAGCACGTATAATAGGACGCCTCCAAATTCCTTCTTTTTCCTTTTATCTAGAGCCTTGGTGTTGGTCTCCCACCATTCATCTAGGGTGGCTTGCTGGAAATTCGCGTTAGTGACGATCCCCATCCAAGAGGAGACGATCCCCTAGACACCTCTTGTGAAAAAGCATTCTCTTGCAAGGTGTATATTTGTTTCGAACTCGAAGTTACAGAGTGCGCAGGTGTTGTCATGCGGCCAGCCCCTCGCGGCTAGTCTGTCAGCCGTGAGCGCCTTACCATGAAGTATTAGCTATGCAAAGATTTTATAATTTGTTTCCGCCACCGCACTCTAAAGCTTGGTGGCTGAAAAGGGTCTTGTCGTTCCCTCAAACTGGAATCTGTAAGCCGATGTCGTGGAAAAAACTCCGGTAGATGTCCACTTCCAAGTGATGTGGTAGTGTACTGTCTCTGCCCCGTTTGCAGCTCTCCCAGTAGGATAGTAGCCTGAAACCTTGGGATTCAGCCCAGTTTCAACGCTTTTCAGCTGAGTTTTAATGCGAGTTCTATGCTGGTTCCACGTTTCAGCAAGTTTGGAAGGACCATGCACCAACTCTCTCTCACGTTGGATCGAGCCCCTGCGCATGCATAACACGGATCAATACACATTCGCCTGCGACGCAACCGGTGATGTTGGCAGGGGTGGAGCCAGGACCCGGGCAACCCGGGCCACGGCCCGGGTCTTGACAAAAATTTTCAAGCCAAATTTTACTGTTTCGCAGAGTTTTTCAGGCAAAAATAGCAGATGTAGAGTTTTTCGCCCGGGGTTTGCTCCAATCCTGGCTCCGCCGTTGGATGTTGGCAACTGGTGGAGCCGATCCGATTAGCAGCAGTGATGCGCACTCGCCCAGTCGCTAGCCGGTGCGTGCGTGCGTGTGTGCGTGCGTGCGGGATTGACCCTCGGCGGCGTGGGGACGTAGGTGATAGCGAGGGTTCCCGGACATCGCGCACTCCCTGTCGGGGACGGGTGATGATGCGTGGGCCATTTCAGGTGTATCTCCAGCCGGCCTGAGTGGAGTGGACGCAAGATTTCCTGCCCCCGCTCTGCTTCGCTCGTTTCGTAGAAGCGTTACTGTCTGATGGCACGCACGTACTAGTCAACTCCGGAACAGAACTTCTCGCTGCGTAACCTTAGACCGATTGAACAGTTCGTCACTTGATTTGAACGGAATTGCCTATTGTGGAGTTCTGCCTTTTCTTGTTAGTTAAGGATAGCTGGTCATATCCCACTTGTAGCTTTGGGCCCGCTGTGTTGCACAAACCAATGGTAATTTAATTTCGAGTCACTTGCTCGCCATCTCAATATTGAAGTCAGACCGATAAATAAGAGAAACAAACAGATCTCACAATGCCTAGAGAGCACTCGAGTGTATTTTATAATAAAGCATTTAGATCTTTATTTACTGGACCATAGATTCTCCCCTCTTACTTTATATTAGGAAAATTATATAAATGAAAATTTGAGTACTCTCAAAGTAAAAAAAATATTTGAGTGTTTATTAGCAATTCCCTATAATGTAACCCTGAAGATAGTATATATTAGAAGTTTTTGCTCATTCTCAGTTGTCTGAAATTTTTGTAAATCTCCGTCACTTAAAATTATACATTGTTTGACCTAAAATTATAGTCTTTGAAAGTGTGCAATTAAAAAAATATTACTGTAATTTTTAGTCCGTTGATTATATTGGAGCAAGATGGGAACAAGGATGGTTAGATCCTGATTCAAAGGCTCAGAAAAGTGACTGAAATGCTAGAAATATTCATGCAACTTAGAAATAGACAATCTCATATTACTCCCTCCGTCTAGGAATGTAAGGCGTATTTTGATTGATTAAGATAAGATTTTGACCAATAATTACTTTATTAATATGCGGTTTATGTGACAAAATCATAATTATAAGTAAGTACTTTTAAATAAGAATCTAATGATATCAATTTTATGTCACATAAATAATATATTAATAGAGTAATTGTTGATCAAAATCTTCTTAACTAATCAAAATACGCCTTACATTCCTGAATAGTGGAAATATAATTTATTTTGAGAAATACTAGTACAACATGAAGACATCTATACACGCGCATATACTAACTCACAGCTTAGTTAGTATACTAACTCACAACGCCTACAGTCCCTAAATAAAAAAAAAGACTCACAACGCGTACGGAAGACTGAAGTCACAGAGCAAATTGTAACCAGCAGCAAAGTTATAAGCCAATCCTCTCCTCCAGGAGTCCATTTTATCTCATTCTTTTTCATTGGGAGTCAACAAGACTTACATCAGTAATATACTAGTTTAAGCCACGCTTTATGATGTTATCATCCACCAAATGTGACAACCCACTATCCAGTCTCCAGGTACTAAATAAGCAAAGGCTATGTCACACATAAATATCCTGAACAACAGAAACAAGAAACAGGCAGTAAAAATATACATCCAAAAACAAAATGGTGAATCGACGGAGCCCACGAGTTCTCATCTAATACCGCATAAATTTCTCATATAAACTTATGCAGTCTCTGACGCAGAACAATTAAAGCCAAAGAGATAACATAAACATGTACTGCTTCACTGATAGAAGAAGCCTACGTGTACATACGCGCGTAGGCGCAGGTAGAAAACTACAAATACGTGCACCAATCATGTATATACTCTCGCTATCCACGTCAACATATACACGTGTGTATAGCTCTTGCTCTCTCCCTTCTTGAACAGAGCGAGCCACGCAGACAGTACACGTACGTACGCACAAGTACACACGTAGACCGTACATATGTACTTTGATTGGTACAGATCGATGGCTTCCCGCGCTTTGAACGTGCGCATGCACTTACTACGTACGCACGTGTGGAGCGTACAAATATATATAACTGTGGTAATGAGGTGTAAGTGCGGCGGCCGGCCGACGGGGAGATCGATCAGACGTTGTCTAACTCGTTGGCGGCCATGGACCGCTGGCTCTGCAGGCGGCGGAGCTTGAAGGAGGAGAGCTTCTGGGGCCCGTCCTTGGGGGCGGGGGGCTCCTCGAAGCGGATGTAGGTGTAGACCCAGGCGCCTGAGAGCGTGCCGATGACGGGGCCAAGGAAGTAGATCCAAAGGCCCGTGTAGACGTTGCTGGCCACCGCCGGCGCCAGCGTCCTCGCAGGGTTCATCGATCCTCCTGACACAGGCCTGCAAATGCCACTCGTTTTCCCTCGTCTTAGCTAGCAAGAAACTACTACTATACATCAACGTGTCATTTTGATCCTACGTGTCTAAGGTCTAGTATCCTATGTGGCCTTCTGCCCTGTCATTTTTACTCTAAATTTTTTTGTAATCCTTATACACGTAAATAAATATTTTCTAGTGTTGGAAGGTCCAAATTATAATCGTCTGTGTACGGATTAACTAGTGAATATTCGCAATGTCGTTTATTTTCAAATGAAAAACATATCATTGTTAAGCCACCCAACTGAATACAACTAGTTGTCAGAGGTGACTGGGTTAACTGAACCTAGCTAGTTTACTAAAGCTGGGTCCACCCTATGTTACATCACAGTGCATGTCACCTTGTAAAATACGGTCCCCTAAATTCTTTCTGAAAAAAAATCGTGGCGGGTCAGTAACTAACAAAGGATGTCCTCAACTAAAAAATTTCTCCCAAATTACTAGTTTCTTTAAGGGTAAAAATCAAGTTTCTAGTCATGTAACATGTTAATGTGGTCCAATTAATCCTTCCTAAGGTTAGAAGGTTAATTAGTCTGGTCGACGTTAGTAATTCATATATTTACCCTGCGAAGATGGACGTAATGCAAACCGCGGAACCAACAGCTAACCCCGCCAACTCCCCCACCTGCAGCAACGCAAAAGCATGCGGAATCAAAGTCAGCGTCAGGAACAGCGAGGTTAAGAAGGCATTTGGCCAATTAAAAGAGAGAGCAGCTAGAGGAAGCTGCAGCAAAGAATATACTTACGGCTCTCGAGTCGGTGGCGACGGCGCAGGTGACGAACATCATGTTGAAGGTGACGACGATCTCGATGACAAGGGCGTGCCAGTGCGGCCCCGTCGGCGTCGTCGTCCCCAGCACCGTGATCGGGTGCAGCACCGCCCGCAGCACGAACGCCGCGCACATCGCCCCCGTGAACTGCGCCGCCCAGTAGAACGGCACCTGCACATCACAGCACAGCACGCACGCACGCACGCATCAGCACACATCTTCGTCATGGCTCCTGCGTGCACCCTCTTGAAAAAATACGAACAAATCTACATGCTTTTGCTCCGCCCAGCCAGAACCACGTATGGTGCGCGCGTAGGTATGCGCGCGCGGCTGTACGACGTGACGCGACACGAGTAGAATGCAGCTAGCCTTAGCCTCTCTAATTCCCAGGATTATAAAAACGTAGAGATACAAAGAACGTAGAATCGTAATGTCATGTTCAGTTAAATCCTATGGAATTATATTTATATCAAATGTTGTTTAATTATACTATAAAAAATAAAAGAGGTTTGAGTTAATGAAAAAAATTCTATAAAATATAGTGTAATAGAATCTTTAGAAATAATTCTAATGAGATACAGTCCTACGAATCAAACATTTCAAATGGATAAAAATTCTAAAAATTTCAATCCTTCAAAAGTCCTATAAAAATAATCTAAATCAAAAAGTCCTTAGCGTTTGATTATCGTCGTGCTTCTCGCGCGTCCTTGTTATGCATATGCGATGCCCCATCTTCTGGCCAGCAATGGAGACCGAGATACGGAAAAAAAGGTGGTACGAATCTTGATCGAACTCCATGCATGCATGACCGGAGATACATAGCCTGTGGTAAACTTTGGGTCACGTACGAGAGCATGGGCATGCACCACAGCTACCGAATCATCTGGTTTTGTCAGACAAGTAGGCGTGGCTGGACACATCGGAATCCAGAATCTTTCACCGAAAGGCTAGCAAGCCACGGTTTTGATTTAGTTGTGACCGAACATGTGTAGCTGCTGTCAGCATCTTTTTTACACCGTTCGATTGACTTGAACAGGAGACAAGTTAACTCGTGTTCATGTCAATTGTCACGCCGCGCTTTCAAGCGATTTACTAAGCTAGTCCGTGCTCTACGAAATTAACTCAGGTCATCTATCATCTATGTGGTTTAATTGTGCCTATAAGCTAGCAACAAATCGATGAGATCGATCGCAATAATTGGGACGGCTGCTCGGGAGCAACCGTGAGCAAGTACTATATATACACACACACGCGAATGTCAAACCCCCTTGATTGCTAGTGGTAGTTGCAGTTAGTGGATACTAATTAATCAGGGCTTTCAGGGTAAGCCCTAAGCATGAGAACTACATCCAGATGCCTTATCCATCTGGCCTCGAGAATCGCCTTCTTTTGTATTACAGAGTTGCCCGATCTGAGTTTGTTTTATCGTTCACATGTTGTGCTACGCCCCAAGCATGTTGCCTATATATAATAGTACCAGCTAGCTGTGCCACTTATTTCGCTGCTTCGTATTGCATCCTACCGACCTGACACCTCAGTAGCTAGGAAATGCCCCCATGGAGAACAATTTGGCAATACCCCTATATAATATATGCTGTAGAAAAGAAAAGAAAAGAAACTGATGTTTTAGCTACTCCACCTTGTGCTACTTTTGCGTATAAAAAAAAAGTTGCGTCAAAAACTTGTGCTACTTGATTGGCTCGAATATGTATCCAGCTGCCCGGTCTATATGTGCATCCATCCATCCATCCATCCATGTGTACAGTTCTTGCATGCAGTAGTTCAGGACTACTTGTGCACATGGTTCATATAAAACATTTGCTATGTTGGGGTTAACTAGTTTATCTGCTTCGATCATGCGTGTGACTCGCGGTAGTACCAGTTAGGCTCCAAAATTCTGGTTAGGCCGTGACTAATTCTTAATTATTTGCAACACGTACGTCCATGACACAACATGTTGACAACTAAGTCCTATTAAACTCCTATTAACAATCGGTAGGACTGAACCAACGAGCTGCCGTGGAAAAAAGAACTCCTATTATCGCTCTTTCTATAGCACAAAGAGCCAGAAAGGAGAAGATACTCTGAATGGAACACGCAGGCATGAAGCATGATGCATATGTGTGTGTACGTATTGTACCTGGATCCAGGGGAAATGCCGGAAGCAGGCGAAGGAGAGCGTGACGGCGGGGTTCATGTGCGCGCCGGAGATGTGTCCGGTGGCGTAGATCATGACGGTGACGATCAGCCCCCCAACCAGCGACTGCCCCAGCTGCGAGACTCGCGTCACGTCCTCCCCGTAGATGGACGCCGCCCCGCACGTCACGAACACCAGCAGGAACGTCGCCACCACCTCCGATATCACCTGCATATGCCACGCCAAACCTTAGCACCTACTGAGCTATACAGAATCATATATGTCGTCGTAGCTAGGCATGTTTCTGTTTCTGTCCGAAAAGTACCTTCTTGAGGAGGTGAGGAGGGAAGAAGTCGGCGAAGGACTTCTCGGTGTAGTACATGCTGGGGACGAGGCTGGGGGCGCCGTCCTGCACCGTGGAGAGGTCGTGGATCTCGTTCGAGTAGCTCACCCGCGAGTTCGTCCTCGGCGTGTTGGAGGCCATCTCTGATCTCTGAATCTCTGACGTACCGATTCTCTCTCTCGGTCGAGCGAGCCCAAACTATGATCGATCGATCGATAACAAATAAGCTGATGTCAGCTGGCCGGGGTGTAGCTCTACATAAAACTATCAGCTGCTGGGAAGAATGAAATGGGAGGCTTAGTTAGCTAGCTAGCTCTATTATCACATATGCTGCTTGCCTGCCTGCTCTGAGCTCTGCAGGGACCAGGCGGGTATTTATAGGTGGATGGCGAGACGGGTCGGGGCGGGGAGAGGCCGTCGGTGTCAGGGCGGGGAGGGAGTGACGGGTGGTAGGCGCGGCACTCCACTGCGCGCGCTGGTTGCATGCCTTTGCGTTTGTGGCGCCGCGCCCGCCCCTGCAGGCTCGGCCAGACGCGCGTTGTCCGTCGGAGACCGGGAGCCTGCAGGACCAGTTAAAAACTGACAGGCAGCAGCGGATCGAGTGCTATTAGTGTTTTACTGCTGCTGCGCGGCTGAGCTGAGCCTCAGCACTGTGCCCAAGAAATTTAGAACCGAGGTTTGTATAAAACTTCCTCTGACCATTAAGAATGCAAAAACTTTCCGTGTGAAATTTAAAGTAAAACTGGATTTCCGTAACAAACTTGTGGGTTATGTTAGGCCCCGTAAAGATAAACTAGATAAGTTGATCATAGAATTCCGTTCTTCACCTAGGTACATTCACACTATATTTGAAATGTGTTTTAACCGCTTCATGAAGTTCTAAAAAGATTGCGAGAAAATCACAGATGAACACCATGCTATAACAAGTACACTTGTATAATTTGGATGAAAAATATGAGTTTTATGCATCCTGTGCCAAAAAAAGAATTACCACACCCAGATTTTGGTCATGCACGTCAGCTCGCCTGCAGCAGGAACTGTATGTGAGTTTTACATCAGTTCACATTTTCACAAGGATCGGTAAATGATGTACACAAAAAGATTCCATGCACGCTATTTTTCCACTGTTCTCGTGATCCAGAGTTCCAGATCATTGTTCCTTGATCCAACGGCAGGCGCATGGGTAACTGCATCACAGATTCTTCGCTCCATACACGTATGTTTGATGAAATCCATGTATATTACTATTTCAGTTCCAGCCGGCCGTGTTGTCGGCCGGTGATTGGGTCAAGGAGAGGGGGCTCGCTTATTGGCTAACACCATCGTTTTATAACCTTACTTAATTAGCACGGGAGTAGCACTGACCAGTGGCAAGTCTCAGTCGGACCACATGAGCATCGCGTCACACGTATGAAGATGCCAAGCAGACTGCCAAAACTGTGAACAATATATAATACCATAGGCTTTTTTTAGAGAGATAATACCATAGGTTTTGCAAATTAAGAATTTTCAGCTAGCGTCGTGTCTTAGAAGGGAAAAAAATGTTTTTCATTTCGAGTACCGTGTCGACATGGACACCGGTCGATGAGAGCATGGATATACTTCTGTGACTGTCAGATCTACTAAAGTGCGAAACTAGCTATCTTGGACGTAACTGTAAAAAAAGACACTATTTTGGACATCGATCAGTGACCGCGACTCTGAAAATTGAAAAGAAATGAAGCTATTGTAAGTAAGTTCGTGTAGCTAGTAGTAGCCAAAAACAACGCCACGACATACACCGCGATAAAAGCGCGGCCGGCGTCGGCGTCACGTGACGCCGGTGACGACGACGAGGAAATCGTATTCAAATTTGGATATTTTGGGCCGGTGTTCGGGATTCGTTCGACGGCGACGCCCTCCGAAAAGCGATGATATTTCAGTAGTATTTTTCTATTCGTACATTTAAATCTGTAGATGACCCCCTGTCGGAGGCCAACGACGACTGCAACAGAAATCAACGGCGAGGCTTTGGCCCAAAAATTGTTCAAATGTTCAGCTGCTGTGTTTATCTTCTCGAGCAGAGCAATCAATCTGTTGAGACGTAGTAACAACGAGTCGCGTTTTCTCCTTCTTTTTACCCACTCGTCAGTCTTCAGTTCAGACTTCAGAAAGGGACCGAGATTAGGGTCGTGATTCTGCTGATCTGATCATATTAATCACTATATGTACTGCCTAACCTAACCAGTCCACATCAAGATTAGGTCCCTAGCTAATGGTTGACATCAATTGTGATCAAACATTGGGCTGCCACCACTGAGAACGCGGCGTATATAGAAGCTAGCCTCCCTCCACCCTCAGCCAGTTACTTCATCATCTTGCAAGGTTGGGTGGCCACAATGCAAGCCTTGGCATTTGGACTTCCCCCTTTTTTCTCCCCTCCGTTCCGTAACATTTGCAGTGAGAGAGAGAGAGAGAGAGAGAGAGAGAGAGAGAGAGATAGAGAGAGAGAGAGAGAGGACATAAGTCTAGCCATAGTTGCATCTCCAGAGTTGAGTAAAGCGTCGTCTTCATCTGTCAGAGGCTCATCTCGGAATGCTATTTTTAATGGAGTGTCCTTTCATCGTATGGACTCCTTGTCCTTATTTTTGTTCATCAGGTCAAGAATTCGCATTCCATTGTATCAGCGGCACTGTGCTAGTACATTGCACATTGTGCAGAGATTGCTCGTTGCAGCCAAGGTAGCTAGTTCTGCTCGCCGGCGTCCCTGCAATTTCCAATCTAGCTAGGTTCATGCATTCCAGAGCATGCAGTAGTATACTGCAAAAACATATCCATGTTGCTGTTGCTGCTGTGTGACGGCAGTAGATCTAGGTAGGCTGTTTACTGCTGAGTAATAACTTATCAAATCTAATTCAAAAAAAATATCATATGATATCCAAAATCAAATACTGTGCAATAGCTGTCAGGGTGATGGAAATTAAGACATGAAGTGTCTATTACTAGGTCGATCGAGAAATAATTATTTTTAGGTCGACGATCTTAAATGTTGATTCTTTATTCAACGGTTTGGGTGGTTGTATTTTTTAGAAATTATGTGCAACTTTAGGTCTAGAAATGTGTAATTGGGCGGTTGCACATTTATAGACCTAGAGTTGTATAATTTTTTGTGTAATTATATATCTAATAATATGCAACTCAGTCGATAAAGAAATCATAATTTTTTAAACGACTGAAAAATAGTAAATCCAATTAAGATATATACATGTAAATATCATAGTTGCACTGCTAAAGTGACGAGGTGATCTTTTTTCCCTGTGGAAGTGGTTGATGTTAACAAGCTAACGAGTTCAGTTAGCTAAAAGAAATTATATATATTGTTTAGCTACGTACAGTATTGGTCATGCAAATCGCAAAAAACAATATTACTCTTGCTTGTGGGAGTATTTTAGATAAGGAAAGTTATTATTTTTTGTCATCGTGATAAAATGGTGCAGACTAGTACAAAAAGTTTTTCCTAGCCTTTGTAAGTACGTGCACATAGCTACACAAAAAGAAAAAAGTTTATCCACTCCCACGGCAGGATTACAATAGGTATGACAAAAATAAAACCAATAGCCAATTCGTGATAGCAAGTTAAAGTCTTATTAGACGCATAGTCGATGACTGAATCCTCACACATGAATGATAAAGGGCTCATGAAGGACCTTCTCAAAGGACTGGCACATTCAAACGGCCAGCTCATGGTCCTCAGGACACTATAATGCCGACCGTGCTTTCAACCGATGAATATATCTGTGATAACCAGCAAATGATTATAAATTTTTTAAATCTTTTGCTTTTCAGAGACTATCATTTCTGTCAGGACCTTGGGATCACGCTCGACTAGAGGTTGATGCAACGCTGAAATACCCTAGCAACTAATCAACCGATAATATAGTACATGCGCCGTATGCACCCAAGATTAAGTAGTTCGATACCTGACCAATGCACCATACGATTACCAACGCCGTACGCAATCACTGTTGGTCAAGCCGGGTAAAAACGAACACCACACAAGAGACGAACAAAATCTCGAAAATCCTGTGAAGACCTTGCGCCGTTCTCAAATCCATTAAGCACAATAAGTTCGGAGGAGCTCAGCTATTGTACCCTCATCCTAACATAGCCCGAATATTAGTGGGTCACCCGAAGCCCTGGTACAACCACCCACACCCTGCCTAGCAGGCCAGCACATCGCAGCTAGCGGGCCACTCGACCGATACTCATCACACTTAATGAAAGGAAGAACAACATTTCTTCACGGCTAACCCATACACTTCAATTCATACACGCATTGTGCAGGGACAGCTACATTAACAACTTAATATCACACCACAACTCTACAAAGAAGGTGTCAACGATTATAGGGTATTACTCATCATCAGAAGGGTTTACATGTAGATAGTCACATCTCATACACAGGGCAATTATTTAACTTACAATCAGGCGAGCCGAAGGTCATTCGTCAAAAGTGAATGCAAAAACAACAGCGGAAATATCGTAAAAAGCACGGAGATGGCCGCCCATGCCATCCCCAAAAGCTACACAAGCCAACAGGATCTTCGACCAAGGAAACCAAGCAAGCTACACTTCAATTTCAGCATGAATAGTCATAGAAATTCTTCTATGCTAGAAATACTTGTAGGAATGGAATTCTCGACTAAGTACTTTCATACTCGCAAGATGCTAATATGCTCATTCTAGGTTAATTTAATCATGACGTAGAAGAATAAATGACAAGATCAACCATTTCATCTTAATTCAACCCTATCATGATAAAGAGAGCAGCGCAGGTGATTTATATCACGATACCATGGCATTTCCAATGTAAAACAAGATAACACTTAGCTCTTAAGCACAATGAATCCGTGTGACAAACATCACAACAACCATTACTAACTTCCTTAAATCAACTTGAGCATGGCATGAGCAATTAAATGAGCATTCAACTACTCCATACCTAGATTATCATAGCCAAACCAACCATATCAAAATCATCATAACATGGAAATGTCATTCAATTCAAACTACCCGCTTGATTGGCAATTCAATTTCATCCATATCTCAAATCCGACCATTAGTGACTACAATCTCTAAGGTCTCATGTAATTCACCTACATAGTTCACATAGCTCACGTAGTTCACATAGTTGCACATAGCTCACGTAGTTCACATAGTCCACATAGCTCACATAATAATTCACGTACTTGCTCACAAAGCAAATCATGTTCTTGTGGCAACAACCACCTCCACTTTCTCATACCATTCCTCATAACCTTGTTGGTTATGAGCATCAGACAATCCTACACATGCTAGTGATCATCAACTTCCAACATTAACCATCATCAAGCACCCAAACATATAGCACACAAACAAGCAAAGTGATTTATAACCAAGCATGACATAAGAGAACCGGAATATTTCCAATAAGCGAGCATACTTCCTGGGCCTTTAGAAGTCTTGTACTTGCTGGGAATAACTCACAAATCAACCTTCGTTGTCCGGCTCTATCGACACGAAAAACCGACACCGAAAAATGAAGAGAACAGGCAATCAATCAATACCAGAAATATCAAGGATGATATCATGAATGAAATGTATTCTAAAATGTAGGAAATTCAACTATAAAACTAAAGCAATTGGAATCATTCGATTTGGACTTGTGGAACTTAAGACATGATTTTTTGAAGTGTTATATGTCAATATTAGGGTTGTTTAGCATATTAATAAATTTTAATGTTGTATAACATATATAACTATGAAAATTATTCCATGATGAAATAGATGTTAAACTATAAATTTTGATATAAGGTAGAATTCATTTGGAACTAGGATGAATTTTCAAATATTCATATTCGAAGCATATGATTTAGTGGCATGTTTTGAATTTCAAATTTTTTCACAATATTAACATGAATGGAACCTATACCATTAAATTATATATTTTAAAGTATGATTTAAAAATAATCAACTCATTTGGAGTTGATATAAATTTTCTACGATTTATGCAAGTTTAAACTATTTTCAACCATTTTCTATCTTTCTCCTAGCAAGGAAATTATTTAAAAACTATTTATACCAATCCTAAATCTATTTATAGAGTATGATTAGTGGGACCCTAGGTCAACCTAGGTCTGGTCAAAGTTTGACTGATCTGGGTGGCCTTGGGCCACCTGTCATCCTCTTCTTCAATTCCTTTTTCTTCTTAGTTATTTCTTTCTCTCTATCACATGTAGGGTCCACGGCTTAAATTTATTTGCCAACCATTTTATTTCGGCTGCTAGAACAGGTGTGGGGTCCAATTTTCACACTCACAAGAACCACAATTTTATTGACCTTCATTCTCAGCCGAGCTCACATGAAAAAGGTACTCCCTCCTTGCCAAAATACAGTGCACATAATTTTTTTACTTTTTTTCATAATGTAGTGCGTATTTCTGTTTTAGCTCTGTTTTGGACAAAAACTGCCCCTGCATGCGTCTCTTAGAATCCCTCCGCATTTAGTGCCGTCGCTCTCCTTCGTTTCCTTTTTCCCACTGCGTGCGGCACGGCGACGAGTTCGGCTTCTCTCAGTAGCGCGACGGCGACGAGGAGTGGGGCGACGGTGATCGACGAGGAGATGGTCGCGAGCGACCTCCCGGGCCACGGCGATGACGAGTTGGCCGCGAGCGACCTCCCAGGCCACGGCGACGACGAGTTGGTCGCGAGCAGCTCGCCAAGGACTGCGCAGAGCTCTCGCAGCGATGTTTCCTGCTCGTCGACAAGCGGGACGGGCTCGAACCAGGCTCAACAGCTGCCGGGTACGCACAGTACTTGGCGGACTGCAGCACCGACGACGGCTCCGACGCCGAGACTTCAGACGACAACGTCGACTCCGACGCCGAGACTTCAGACAACAACGTCGACTCCGACGCCGAGACTAGGGACGGGAACATCAACTCCGACGCCGAGACTAGGGACAGCAACGTCGACTCGGACGCCGGCAACTCCAATTCGTGAATTCGTGATGCATGCATGGCAAGATTACATTGAGCACCTAGAAACTCCAATTCGTGATGCATGCATGGCTCAGGAAAATTTAGCAAAACAGATAGCATAACAAGGCTCAATTGCATTAAGCACCTAGAAACTCCGAAGCATCGTCTACGGTTAGTCTTTCGCAGTCCAAACTAATCGGCAGTATGCCAAGTCGCGCTAGGGCTTTCTTCCTCATGTGCGGAACCTTATAATGTTGACTTCCCTGTAGTTTCAACACCTCCCGCATGCAGGACTGAAGTGTGAGGAAGATGCGATTGCTCCTCTCCGACGGGTACTCATTATATGCTTAGTACCTTCGCCACAATATCATCGAGTGACCCGGGAAATAATTTCTAGAACCCTAGTTAAGTGTCATTAGTATAACAGCTGTATTAATTATACTAATCAATGGTTAAGATCTGTCTTAACCCTACATACATTCAATGGGTGCATTAATAGTGCTGATTAGTGGTTAATTTCCTTAATTAATCAATGATTAGCATATATTAACTCAAGATCTTCTCTAACTAATGTTCTGGTCATGTGGTAATAACCCAGACCTTTGATTAATGAATATTCACGCAGCATACAATCATTGAAGGCATCCCTACATGCTGTTAAGTGAACCTGGGTGACTCAAGTACTGATATGGTAGAGATCGAGCAAATGTTGCGCTACAATACCTTTTCTAAACGAGACGTTCAGATGATTCGTGCTCATTACATTTACCACCGTGTTATGTTTTTTATACAATATTATAAATGCATGAATATCTTTTAGAGAAAGGGAACTGTCTAGACATCTTCTCAAAACTTGGAACGAGCCGTACTTTTGGGAGTTGGAGGAACAAGTGCATGTTTTTTCCCCTTTGTCTGGAAGAAATGCATACGTGGAAGAAGCCAGGCCCAGCATAAAAAAGCACTCACTTCTTGGAATTCACATGTTTATATCATTGGCAGTATAATTTTGACTTTCTCCGATGAAAGGGAAAAGACAGTTCGTCCTCCTAAGGTGAACGATGCAGCTGAATGGCACCAACACGTACAAGAGGTGACATCTCTTTTTCTTTCTCTCCCATTATTGACACAAGGACCGATGACTATGAGAGGCGCATGCACATGGATTCAGCTTCCATTATTGACATCATAAGCCGTTTAGTTTCTTGTTATATATGTTAGTATCAGAGTTGTGTCATATGCTCAACGAAGGCTCTGATTTGGACGTAATCGTCTAGTTAACGCTGATTGCTTGGAATGAAATCCTGACAAGGACTCAAGAATTCAGGATAAACTATCTTTTTTTGTTCCATCCGTCTCGAAGATTGTTAGAATCATGGTACCACTGCATTAAGGTTCAAGGCGATACGAATTTTAATTTTACATACTGGTTTAAATTTTACATACTAACCAAATATCACATGCTAAGACTTAGTTTATGGTTGCTAACCTATAATGTACTAAACTTATTTTATAAGATGATGTGCTAAAGTATGTGTGGACAAGTTGGTGTCATATTTGGCAAACCAAATTACAATCTAATTAACACTCGAGATACACCAAAATAAAAATACTAAACTTACCATAGGATGGGCATTTCGTATTTGTTTTTCTATTAGTTCAGGCCACACTTTTAAACTCCTTTTATGTAGAATTACACCAAAAATGGCAAAACATGAAAAAGCAGTTCAATCAAACAAGATTATCTTAATTCACCATAATACCAAACACAGCTTAACCAAATATCTCACATACAAACAGCTAGCGGCTCGTGATTTGAACTTTATTTCCACATATTGATCTAATACAATATACAATAGTTTCATGTATTGATCTAATATCATATACAATTTTTACATATTGATCTGATATTACACATGGAAACACTCACATAGTGCCTACTGAAGGCTAGACTTATGGAGTTTGAAGATTGAAAATATCATACGCCTCGCTATCAATGGTCACACCTTATAGCACCGAAAGAATATTCCGCCTTAGTGAGACACACAATGAGCTAAACCTATAGATTGATCCCTCATGAGCAAAGGGTACCATCCAAACAAGCTCTAAGTTGACTGTTGTACTCATACTTAAAGCATTGCACAATATGGGAAACAATGAAATTGATGTCTCCATTTCGTTCTAGTGCTAACTTAATTAGATGGTCCCCTCAGATTACCGGCAAAACGAATATTTGTACTAACTAGACAATCTTCAATTCTTCTCGCAAAAGAAAAGGCACTCTTCAATTCAGATTGGTATTGGTAGCTACTAGTGGACAGAATTGTGTAGTTCCAATCTGGGGCAGAAGTGGATTGAATATTGGTATATAGACTAACCTGCACCAGTGTGACATGATAGTATCTCTACTAAATTTCAGTCCAGGTTAGGGAAAACATGGTTTCTGAGTGAATCAACGTAACCTAATAACTGTATCCAACCTTCTTTGTAAACCGAAATCATAGACATTCGCCATCACCTGACAGTCGTAGCTACTAGCTAGGCTCTCCTGGCTTCAAATTTGTAGTTCTTGCCTGCTACAGAAGCACTGTGTTTGCCACCCAATCTCCACGGCTCACTTTGTCTTCGTCCAAATGATCTGCATGGTTACGTAGGCTAGCTCCTGTACATGTGTACCCGATCGCCCCGGCTCAGCCACTAAGTTCTTTTTACGCCACTGTAGATAGGTAAAGTTATATTCTCATGGCTCTCCAAAGCCGATCCCTTGGCCACGCAATTTACCGCACGTAGTTCTGTTCTGTGGCTGTAAAACTTTGAGAATTTCTAGGCCAGGCAGGCACTGTGTATATACAGCCTCTCAAATGCTGTATATGTAAAGTGCACATCAAAATCAGTCCAAACCCTAGGTACATTGTTGCAGGATGTAATGAGCAAGGTCGACATGCATCATCCTGATCGGTATGGATGACAAAAGCTGTTAGGCAACGTTGACCTATATATGCTACCTTTATCAGCGCTTATACTACATGCTTAGTAACCTAGCTAGCTCCAGGTGTATCCGTGGGGACGCATGTTCTTTTTTCCGGGTAGATGACACGAACGCGACATGACGTACGTGCTTTTCCTCTTGGTTAGCACGCTTGGGCTTTCGTTCTCACTTGTCATATCTCCTGTTCTTTCTTTCTTTGGAGGAGAAGAGCAACGGGTCGGTGGACATTATTCCCCGATATACTGCCTTTCTACGGTCACATTACTCTCGTTTTGGCTCATTTTTCCCCTTCCAAGGAATAGTGCTCTCCGTTACGCTTTCTGTGTATGGAGTGGTCCGCGACATTTTCTCCTACGTTGACGTAAGGCTTGTAGATACGGCTTGTTGATGTCTAATGAAATTAAATCATCCGTGTGTAGTGTAATGGACCAGTTGCACATAGAACCAATTGGTTCGATCCATTGCATGAATGAATTTTCTGAATTGTGTTTGGAACGATGGTTACTTGACCCTTAAAGAAAAGGCGATGGTTACTTGAAATACGGAATTATTAGTGCTGTTTTCGCCTGCCTCTCGTGCGACTATTATACGACTGCAGAGGAACTTGCGTGGTGGATGGCCAACCAGGATGGAATTAGAACATAGCTCTCGTTCATGAACATGGGGGATCATCATTGTCTGGAAAAGAATCTGTTAATTAGTTGGTTAATTCAGCTTGCTAATTGAATGCCACATTATTTTACTCCAAGCATGGGAAATGATCGTCAGCTGGCATCTAAAATTGCTTTCTTCGCGCCAACAGGCAACTGCCCAGGTAGCAGGTACTCCCTCAATTTTAAGATGTAAGATGCTCATCTATTTTAAGATTCATGTTTGACCAACATTTAGATCAATCAAATAAGGATTATATGACATCTAATTATTGGTCAAATTTGAATCTCATGGTACGTGGATGTTTTACATTTTAAAACAAAAGGAGTGCTATACTAGTAGTAGAAGTACTTCAGCTACTAGATATTAATCATCTTTTTTAGATAATATGAAATTAATCATCTGTAGATTAAAGATTAATTGCTCCTTTTCTCCTTGGGGCAAGAAGACAGGCACGCATAAGTGGGAGGTAGGAAAGAGAGGAAGCTTTGCTAGATAGTGGGAGCGCTGCACTGCAAGCGTTCATGGTTCTTTCCTTTTCCGAGAATAATTGGACAAAAGCGTGACCAGTGGCGGCGAGCGCGACGGGAATACACAAACGCGCCGCCTCGCGCCTGGAAATGGCTCGCCGGACACCTCGCCATCGTGCGCGCGCACCGCTGCCAGATCGGCCGGATTCGAGCCGCGGTGGCGCCGGCGTATTGGATCGGTTCGGTACGTGAGATGTGAAGTGTTCGTGGACGGCGTACGTGTCAGGAAGGCGACCGTCGTCCATGGGTCAACGATGGAGGTGTGCATGGCGTCTCTTTTCTCCGATCGCGTCGTGCTTGCGATCGAGTGACACGAGGATTATTTCATACTTGGGGTTAGCCGGGCAGGTTCCTGCGAAAATGGGACAAAGCAAGGGAGACAACGATAGGGAAAAGGGAAAACGGGAATTTCAGCTAGCTCAGCTGTAGCGGTTCAGCCTTAGGACGGGACGTGAAAAGAACGAAAAATAGTTTGTACTGCCTAGTGAGTACGAGCGTTGTCTCTTTTTCTTTTTTTCTGAGCCAGAGGAGAACACCTCCGATTTCTATTACGAGAAACCAGCGTTGTTTCTAGCAAATATTATGTGTTGTTTATTGTTTATAAAGGACCCGCCGTAGTCAACTTCTTCACAATGTATATATCTCTAACTCTCCCCCAAGTTATAGTGTTTTTTTTCCCGTGTTTCTTTCGTGTAAACCTTCTTAGTCGAACTCTGTTCGACCGCAATGAATAGTTCGCTGCAGCCGTTTTGTCAAAAAACAAACATACGTGTTAGTTTTTACGTTGTATTTTAACTACTGTATTGTATTGGATTCTGTTTGGAACGCAGGGATTTCATGTGAAACGTAGGAAAGTTCAGTTCGCACATCTCTGGTCACCTTTTGTTCCCACGGGAGGTAGTAACATATTTCCGTAGTTATGAATCGGTTCCGAAATGGTGTCTCAGCTCACCATTTTCCTCTCCTGCTATCTCCTACTGAACATCTCTGCAGGCAAGTGCGTGCCGGATCACACACTTGCCAAGAAGACGGGGACGAGTACAAATTACCAAGTCGCAGGA
Source organism: Stipa capillata (assembly GCA_019208055.1). Taxonomy (NCBI): domain Eukaryota; kingdom Viridiplantae; phylum Streptophyta; class Magnoliopsida; order Poales; family Poaceae; genus Stipa; species Stipa capillata. The sequence goes on along the minus strand of JAGXJF010004938.1, from coordinate 188,339 downwards.
CACACCACACAACCACTGCAGACACTAGTAATGAAGTCAAAAGTCAGCACGTCAGGACAAACGAGCGCCATCTCCTTCTACTATCTTTTTCCCGTCAGAAAAGCAAAACAAGGATCACGCATCAACCCCAATCGATCAAGAGGAGCATAGAACAACACACTGTTCCGTCCGATAATGCGCCTGCACGGCGCCATCGGTTGACCTGCTACAGCTACCTGTTTGGTCAGTTTTCTAGTTTTTTCAGTGATCCAACGGACCGTGGCCAGGTGGAGAGATGTCTGAGAATAATCCGCCCCTGCCGGCCGGTGCCGATGCCAGATCACGCTGCTCCTGCTCAAGACGACGGGCTTTTTTAAACAGTGCCTGCTGCGGTGCTGCCGGGTCTCTGGTCACATGCGATGGATGGATCGATAGCCTGTAATGCTGTTGGGCTTGCTTGCTTTGGCTGTTTGGCAGTGCATATATGCGGCATGATTGCGCCTAAAATATTTGCAGCGAATGTGAGAATCATGATCATTATAAAGTCAAGCTAGGCGTGCGTTGCTCCCGTCTGTTCTGTTCTGTTCTGCGGGCAGACTGTATGGCTCCGTGGATGAGTGGTGGATAAGAGGTAGCATGGGCAGGAGAATAGCTGTTTTTCTCTTCTTCTTCTTTTTTTGGGGTAGGAGAACAGTGGCAGATTATCCCTAAATAGTTTACTTTTGAAAGGGAAAAGAAGAAGAAGAAGAAGAAGAAGAAGAAAGGGAGTGGCAGATTATCCCTAAATAGTTTACTTTTGAAAGGGAAAAGAAGAAGAAGAAGAAGAAAGGGAGTCTGGGCTGCAGTTGACCTCATACTGTGATATTGGGCCGTATCTGTCGGCTGTGTTCTCAGTCACGGATTTGAAAGCACTGTCCTTTGTTATTATATGGGCTCCACAGTACGGCCTTTTGTACTCAGCTGCAATTTGTGGCCTGCTAATCGCCGCACAGGCGCCCACCCGCCTGGGCCGGCGGTTTTCTTTCCTTCCATTTCTCTGTTTCCCTTTTTATCTTCGTTCTTCTTTTCCTCTTTTTGTTTAGTTTTTCCTATTTGGAGAGTCCAAGACCAAGGGAGCGAGGTGGTTTGTTGCGTCTGCGTCTGTGTCGTCGGCCTCGATCTTAGCTCCACTCTCCACTTCTAATTAATATTGTGGACTGTTAAATATACTATGAATTGTGGTGTAAGGTATGGTCATTTAAGTTATATTGTGAATCGTTGTTGACTTGCTCACTTAGAAATGCATCAGGTATTCAATTTGTGAAGTCATATTACGAGCATGATGAATCAGTACGCCCTATGCGTTTCAATTTTATCCTTATTCAGAATTGATCTGAATATACACATGCTTCAATTCAATGCTCACTGCCAAAACAAGCTAAACGAGTCGAGTCAAATTAAATTTGAACTCGTTATCAAAACGAGTTAAATGGAGCCAACTCAGAATCGTAACGAGATATCGAGCCAAGTTGAGCCGAGCTGATTGGTTATCCACTCATAACCATGGTCCAAACCAAACAGCTCGCAAACAATCGGTACAAGAGGGATCCAACGTGGGCTGTAGCGCGCGCGTGATGGAGTAATTTCCAGAGTTGCGCGGCACGATCGATCGCGTGGGTGGAGGCCCCGTGGGCAGATTGGGGGCCACTACTCTCGCATCGCCTACGTTTGCCGCAGGTCCGGCCCAGATCCTCTGCGGCAGTCTGCCCAGCACTCCCTCCGTTCATGTTCAGCCCAATAAGCAGTTCCGATGTTTGCTTTTTCACGCTTTTGCTGTGGTCTTTCCCTCACTTCTTATTTTTCATTTTTCTTCACGCGTGCTTCTAGTTTCTTGATGTTTGTACCATAGTTTCTTCATGTTCATATTTTTTTCTCGCAAAAAATTTAACAAAAAATAAGAATATTGTTTGAGAAAACCGTGTTTAATAAATAATTTGGAAATATGTTTAAAGGTTTAAAGTATCGTATAGCACACGGAAAAAGAAATGTACAGATAGCTTGTTGGATTTGTTCTATAGCTCATATGAAATGTTCCATATGGTTATAGCAGTTTTTCTAGACTTGAAATTAAATTATTCCAATATTTCAAAATATATTGTACGATATAGCACATGAATGAAAAATGTTCAAAAAAACCGTGAGATTTGTTCCTCGGTTCTTATAAAATGTTTTCGTAGTTTGTAAAAAATATTCCACTCGACCGACACTACAAGTGTTCCATGATGTCTTAAAAATTGTTCCGGTGGTACAAAGAAAATGTTCCAACATTATATATAATGTTGTTCCGACAGTACGTATGCATATCACCCATATTGCCGTGTTGATCTCATTTTCATGTAACAAAAATTATATATATTAGTGCCGCAACACAAGAAAACGATCACGGGGAACAAAAAAAATGACCATACGAAAAAGGTTCATCTTATGTCCTTAGAATGAGCATTCCCCGTAGAAGTATTCCGAAAATCTGCGCCTGGCACTCTCCTCTATCTTTTAAGGTCCTTAACCATCTCCTTGAGAAAAGTAGACAACAAAAACCAAAATAGACTAAATATAGCCTAAACGATCCTAAAAATCTCTCAAATGAGATAATAAAGAACCCAAAGCAGATGGTATCCTACTGCAAGGGTGGTTTTAAGAATCTAAAAGAGGTTGCTTAGAAGAGATAGATGTATCCTAATCTCTATTGCTCTCGTGTAAAAACTTTTTTTTACGCGACAGGAAAAAGTGACTACGAATTCCCCTTTTTGTTTGCGAATCCCTGTTTGTATCATTTGAGCGCACGCCCATAAGTAGCGATTAAATCAAGAAAATCGATCAAACGATCCCAATACCATAAAAGATAAACTTCCCAGATCCAGGGAAGCTTATCATAAAGGGCTTCGATAAGGGGTTTTATTCGTTCTTTGAGCAAAAAGATAAAGATCGGATAAATTCGAACCGCAATTGCAAAGGTAACAACTACTATGCCAGCCCAAATCATGATCTACTTGGAATTTCGGATGGAACAAAAGTAACCTATGCGGAAAAATTAAAGCTACTAGAATAATTAAAACTAAATATTTTTTAAAAATAGAATAATTTCGGTTTGATGTCCAAACCGAAATTGGTTTATAAAATAGCAACAAATGTCACTCCGTGGTCAACTTCGGTGAAAAAACTTACTTCCATAAGCATGACGACATGCTACTCTTGCAACCAGTACAACAACTAAATGCCACTAGCATAGGTATAAAATAATTCTCCAACATAACAATGCCTCTACAAAAGAAACGACACTTATGCGTCACCATTGCTGAATCTATCAAATGAAGAACAGGTCGAGAGTTTTCACCAAAGAATCTGTTCCCTTGCTGCACAAACAATGCCTCCAAGAAGGGAACGATGCATGTTTGCTACTATCGTCGGGTCCATCCAATAAAGGACAGATCAAGAGTTTTCACCTCGAAACTCTAGTGTTCGCTATCTACACCAGTATCGCCGACCGCCGCAGCCCCAGCCAAATCCCCAATTCTATCATCACGAATCGTTGTGGTTGCCGTCAGTCCTTCCTTGAAATGGAGTCTAGGCTACAGAACATGCCTACATGGTCACGATCTTCTCGTCAGTCAGTCAAGCTGCCACATTCCATTACCACAAGCCAAGTGAAAATAGCCCCTAGAGAAACCATGTCGTCAATGACCTGACTCGGTTACAGGAGTGCAAGGGCGCACCCGCCCACCGCCGATCGGGCATGTCACCCGCGCACCACCCCTGCATTGGTCCGCTTAGGTCTCCCACGTGCGCATAGCCCACAGCCGCTACCCATCCTACCGTGCCGCCGGTCAACCACCCCTATCCAATCTAGAGGACTCCACCCGTGTAGCCTTCTCCACTGAGAGATACCCGTCGCCACCACCACTTAAAAAAGCCTCACATACGCCCAGAGAGGACGTGTGAAGACCAGTGGCGGCAAGGCGGGGAGAGAAGGAGATTGAAGTGGCGATAACTAGGGTCGGTTGCACCCGCTGTCGCCCACGGATTGTTGAAGACATGTTATATTCTAAAAAAATTGTCTCAAGGAACATAAGGATTCGAAAGGATCGCAAAACTAAAACTCAGTTCGGAAGATTTCCTAATTTGAATTCTGTAAATATAATTTAAATAATAATTTAGCGAGAAAACCTTGAAAGAAGAAATGAAAAAAAAATTATAACTGAATGGAAATAAAAAGGAAGAAAGGAAAAAGGAACTTCTGAACCCACTATACATACGGACTAGCAAATATGCATGCGGCGACCTTTTCAGGCCAATTTAGATTTAGCGATTAGTTGAGAAATACTAGCAAAGTACGATAAAAATCACCTTTATCGACAGCGTAGTCCACCTGCACATCCTGCTTAGCTTGGTCGCAGCCACCGGACTACAGGAGTCAGGACGGCGCATGCGCCGTTAGATTATTGGGCCGACGGAAGCACAAGCGTTCTCAAACGCGACTGCTGCTTTCCGTGCCGCCGCTGAGCGAATTGGCCTCCGCCGGCACGGCTGCGGTCGGAGGCGTGGCGCGCTTCGCCTGCCGCGGCTCGCAACGTCGCCAGTACCGGGATCCCACGGGGGCGCCTCGCCCACGCGTCATTGCACATTGCCTCTGGTGAGTTCGGTGGTGTGTGACTGACGCTTGGTGTTTGCCCTCCGACCGACTCCTTCCGCCGGTGCGTCTTAGGCTTCGAGCCGGGAGCGCGGCGCCGGTGCCTCCGATCGAGGGACCCGTGCCGGCATCGTCCACGCCGCAGGTTTTTTCAGGCTTGGGCGCATCGACAGCGATTCTACAGCCGGAGCTGCTCGATCGCTGCTGGCAATTGAGTGGTAAGTGTTCAGTTCATTGGCCGGGCGGGCCAGTGTCGGCGATGACTTCAGAATCAATGCTGTCCTGCACAAGCACAATTTTTTGCTGAATCATAGTGGTGATGCACAATGTGGGTTAAGTATTGCCTGCTGAGTAGGTGTGCATCCGCTCCTCTGTTCACTCTGCCTTTCACTTCTGAAATGTCCTCTGAAATGTGTAGGTACTTTTTGGGTCTCCCATGATCAGGAGAAACCTGAACTTCTCCGCTCAAGTTAAGTTGTCTATCTTATTCAGATTCAGCCAATAGAATCATGATTGGGTGTATTATTCCATGCTCTTCCTGTCCACTATGAATGACAAAGGTACTTCTGAATCCGGAATCTGTCAGTCCAAGCTCCTGACTTACTGTTGGCATGTCTTTGCATCTTATGCACTTTCCTGTTTCTTATATTTTATAAAATGTCATCTTTACTTCCTTCAAATATTGCAGTTGTTGGAATAACCTCAAAGTATTTTTCGGCTCATTTTACTCTCCCGAAGTATTAATACCGGATCACTTCACATCCCAGTCTGTTTTTGATGGTGGTATTGTCGACCTGGCTGCCAAGTCATCGGGTAGTGGCTTCCATGTCACCTTCTTCTCCCCAACTCCCTGTCTATCTCCCTCCTCCACGACCTCCACCTTCCTCTTCCAATCTCCACCGACTCCCTCCTCTATCTCCCTGCCTCCAACCGATCCAACCAAGCCCCACTAGCCACTTCTGCCTCCTCTCAGCGTGCTGGCCATTGCGGGTGCATGACGGGCTGGTGAGGGCAGCCATGGCTGTGCAGTCCGCGACAACGGGTCGCCGGGAGCAGAGATCTGGTGGCAGCGCGGCTCAACGCCGGCGGCGATTTCGGCATAGTTGAGGCAAGTGCGGGGTATGATTGTGATCTCAGGGAGGTGAGGAAGCTTCCTATGCAAACAGTTTTGAGGACGAGATGGCGAGGGGATGGAAATTTGAGGATTTGTTGGTGGTTTCGTGAAGTGGGGACTCATACGGACTGAAGATGAGGGCCCAAATCCCCCAGCTGTGGAGAACCTCTTCCCCACTCTTTCCGTAGATAAATTCCTTGTACTTCGTCCTATCGATTTTGCGGACGCACTCGAGCTTTAGTCATATTTTCGTTGATCCCGTTGTTCCACTGCCATTGCCTCCTCCACTTCTCCACGCCGCCGGCGAGCTTCCGCGCACCAGTGTCACTGCCTAGACCACCAGATAGTAGGTTTATTCCATTTTTGCCGATACCGAGCCAAGTCCAGCTGCGTCCCGTCACTGCCATGGCCAGGGGAGCAACCTCCTCTGTTTTGTGTCACTGACAGGGTAGCGCCGCATGTCAGGATTTTTGTAATTTAAATCGGATTAAGGGTTTCTGTCGTTGACATCATAGCCCCACATGTCAGAATGTTTGGTTCACGTCCTACATGGCCAAAACCACCTAGCCAGCTATCCAAATCAGCAAAACCACCATGCAAAATTGAGGAGTGAAGCAAACAGTATAATCCTTAAGGGGAGTAAGATGAATCAAAAAATATATTAAGAGTTATGTAGACAACTGTAATTTGCTTGGTTACGGATACTTTGGTGGTGCGTCCTTTTGTAAAGTCCGTTGTGTTGTTGGCATATGTAGTCGACGTGGTTTTTTTTCTTTTTTATACTCCTGCTCTATCAATGAAATAAGCAAAGCTTTTGCCTTCGTCTCAAAAAAAAATCTAAACAACTATAGTGAAAGTAACTTTTTCTTTATAAGGGCCTTACTCAATTTGTTGAAGAACATATTCTATTTGACACCACCAGCATTATCCCACGGAAAGCACCATATTTTACTTCTTACTTGAATCAATTCAAAAGGCCTTCAAGGTATCATCGACTGTGATGCTCTATTCTGCCCAAACACAATATTTTGTGACACGGGAAATTTTGATACAAGTTTTGCTTATATTGTTTCTTGTAAAACTCTTGTCAAGTCCCTGCGTTCTATAAGGGCTATATATATTAGAAATGTAGAAAGAAAAGAAAAATAAAAAAAGTGACTTACCTTTGAGAAAAAGTTAATATTCTAGTGCTTTTAACTTATCATCTTCTGCTACCTGTTTAGTAACTTTTTCATTAAAGATAAATCGTGATCACTTCCTTGGTGCTACAGCCTCCATCAACTTTTGATAGCTTTCACTCCTTTTTGTGTGTGTTATCCGTTAGCACATTCATTTTATGAAATTGAACACATATTTTCATGGCTTGTTCTATTTCCTATGGGGGGACACGCTTCCTTTACCATCTCTTTGATACGGTTCTCAATGAAACTTCATTTTTCACAAAGCAATAAATTTATAATTGGTAGCAATCCTGGTGATCAGATATCTCTTTGGTAGTGGCAAGTAATGTGTTATCTGCAATTATGCATCCTTCCTTGATAAAGGAAAATATTCCTATAACATGACTAAATTTAACCAAGTTCCGCTTCCATCCCCGGACATTAAATTGTATTCTATGCAAAGGCAATGATTACGAAATCGCTTGAAAATGGTTTTCCGCCTTTTAACATAACTTATATGCAGTCTCAAATGTGTGCTTTAGCTTTTAGGTATGATCAAAGTGGTACGGAGCTAAGGGACTCTTTGGATTGAAGGATTTTCAAAGGAATTTTGTAGGATTCGAATCCATAGGAATTTTTCCTACGGAGGTCCTTTCGATTGCAAAAATGAGATCGAAAGAATCCTATGAAATTCCTATAGAATGGCTCAACCCATAGAAATTTTAGAGGAATTCTAATATAAGCTTGGACCTCATGAAATTTTTTCTTTGTGTCTTGCATGAAACTTTCTCTTTCTTCAAATTCCTGTAAAATTCTTGTGGAGCATCCAATAGCTAGTTTTGCATATTCCTGTGTTTTGGTTTCCTGTAGGATTCCACAAGCCATTTCATTCATACATTTTCCTATTTCTGCGTTCTAAAAATCCTATGTTCTTAGAAGGGCCTGATAGGTGTGAAAATACGCAACTAACACGCGCAGATATGGAGGTTGTATTTGTCCCTGCTCTTAGAATTCTTGACATAGGGTGGACCACTCTAAGTAACTTTAATAGTTAGACAAGACTCAATAAGGGAGACCACTATGTCATCTCTTGCGCTACCCCACTGTAGTGCTTTACAACCTATCGATTTCAAACCTCAGCATTGGGAAACTTAAGTTAGAACATGGGTCAGCCGATGCTCCAATCGTCATGTCTAAGAGCAAATAACTTTGTGTATGTTAATATGATACGTCCTTTGCATGGAACTGGACAGTTTTAGGAGAGTTTCTGTATGGCTTATTTATTCCACCGAAAGATGATGCAAGATTGGACAGAATTGTTGAAATGTAATGCCAATTGAGCCCAATTACCACGATATAATGGTCAAAGAATACTAACAAAATTCGTGGGCCTAATACTCATGTAAAAATACTAACGTTCGATATCAAATTCGCCCTGGTATAAAGAACCTAAAAAGACAAGCAGTCAGAGTTGCACTGTTCATATGCACTAAGATTGTCAACTTGTCTTTCTTGTATCTTTAATTCTTGTATATCAGGAACGAATTTGATGCTGAAATTTTGCATTTTGCATAACATTATGTGTACATCCTTGAAGTTTTATGGAATTTTTAAAACATCATGCCGTCATTTTCTATGGGTTTTTCACAAATGGGGATGCGGGCTCCCCTAGACACAAAATGCATGTTTCGTACTTTTACTAGGGACTTCATGTAGGATTGTTGATCTTCCGCGCAAAAAACAAAAGTAGGATTATTGATCTAAACTCTAGTGTTTTACTTTTGGCACACGTCTTGTATGTTCTAAAGAAATAAAAGGCAATAATTTACTCAAGTGCTTACGTTAGGAATCTTCTAAGCACTGTGCTTTATATACTTGGCCTAGCATGTTTTAAGAGCACACCCACGTGGCTGCAATAGTATCTCAAAAAGAGATACCTTTTTCATTTGCTTTGATCTGAATAATGCACTTATTTCATTATCCCGGATAAAGAAGTTCCGGTCGCAGAAAAAATATCACTTGGTACTCATTATTTGATATGATCCCACCAGATGTAGAATAGGCATAATTAAGTGGAAACATTAATGTTTTTGGTATTCACTGGGGCTAGCTGCAACAGGGCAGCAGAAAGCTTTATGCTTGTGTCGATTCCATGTTTGCTGAGTGCAACAAACCTTTTTTAATCACAACATTGGAGACACCGTATATTGGGAAGTGTCATAATTTTTTGAAAGCTGAACAGGTTCTGGCCGTAGATATTGTCCTCTGTTATCATTCTGCTTAGTGCAGGTATGTAATAATTTGAATGTGAGGGAATCTCATAATGCTCCATAATTCTGTCTCTTGTTATTTATATATGTTAGATTTTAGATGTACTTCTTAACAAGGTTTTTATTCGTTCTGCACAAGAACGTCATTTTGGAGCATAATTCTCTAACCAGGTATAATTTTCCTCGTCAAACAACTTTAAAAGAATAATTCTTTTTTCACTCTGTTGTTGTTGGATGCGGACATTGTGGGCCTTTGTCCCTTTACTGTCTGCATCACATCATGGCATCTAATTAACAGAAAATCATGTGATTGATATATGTTCCATCACACCTTAAGATTTGACAGGGTGCAAAGCGCAATGGATGCAGGATATGTTAGCTAATCTTAAAAAAGCAAGCTAGTCAGGGACTCAGAGTTACGGTTAACATTATGTAATCTTAGATACTCATCTAAAGTCTTGGTTACTGATTACTTTACTCATTTGTGTTAATTTTTTTAGTACAATTTTATTTACAGGATGCTACAAAGGAGCACCCGTGCCAGGGCTGGAGGCTGAACCCAGGTCTCCTGGCTGCACACACCGCGCTCCCACCGCCCCGACTAACGGGGGTTACCCTATTGTCAGTAATATATATTGACTAAATATTTATTATTTTCAGTATTTTTAGTTATTTTTTAAGTTGTGTTTATAGTTTACTACTGGTTTATTCACATTATTTGTTAGGTTCGTGTTTTCGCTCTTCGATATTGCTTGGCTGTTGACTAAATAGTTCTTCTCACTCTCTCTAATGGATCTAGTTTCTGGCAAACTGTTTATTCTACCCCTGTTCTTCAAACTCTATTGATGGATATATGGTAAAGCATGGTGGTAACAAATGTAGAATATTCTTCATGCATTATGACAACACGCATTTTGCGCGTGCAATTAAGAAAGAATAAACTAATGGCGACTGCTACAAATCGGCATGCCTATTTGTGCATTCTATAGGCACAGTGCACAGCCGTCGGATTAGACGGCAAGATTAGCAATAAACATGATTAGCTAAATTTACGGGAAACATTTTTAGTGACCGTAGGAAACAATTGTACTGATAATATGAAACATCGTGGGCTCCTTCTGTTAATGCAACATGGAAACATTTGTACAGCGAGAGAGAAACAGTTTAGTAAACCTTGCGCAACAAAATTTTCGAGCCAATACAACAATGGAAACATATGTTGTAGATCCAATTTTTAAGGAAACTGATCCCGAAATTTTAGGAAATAAATTACGAATTTAATTGGTTTAATTGACGTTTGAATTGGCCAGAGTAGATATGCGTGGAAACATTGTTGTCGTGATACAGAAACATATGGTTAAGACGTAGGCAACAAACTTGTTGAACCAATGCGTGGAAACATTTGCGTAGCGAGAGGGAAACATTTTACTCAAACGTGTACAACAAATTTGTCAAAACCAATACAACAACTAATGTTTGTTCATCCGGACTAATATGTTTATGTTTCATTCATCCGGGTATTTTATTTCCCGTAGAACAATAATTTGTTTCATGTATAACAATAATTTGTTTCTATCAACAACTAATGGAGAAGCTGCAGCAGACGCTTGCCGATCTAATTTGTTTATGTTTCATTGATTCGAGTATTTTATTTTCCATACAACAATAATTTGTTTCATGTACAACAATCATTTGTTTCTCATGTACAACAATAATTCGTTTCCATCAACAACTAATGGAGAAGCTGCAGCAGCCGCTCGCCGAGTCCCAGTTGTTGACGACGACGCACCCTCGCGGCTGCATCTCAGGTTCTCAAACACCTCCTCAAGGGGTATGTTCTCCTGCAGAAAAACAAAGGAATTCACCGACCCAGTTCCATGAACAAAACAGGACGCACGTGAGGCAACAGCCCGTACACTGAACTGTCGCCATGAACAGAACAAGAAGCACATGTAGGAACATAGATTTGTAAAACAAATTAGCGGAGTAAAAAAGAACTCCTATGGTATAATGTCCACTAGAATTTTCTCGGGACTCCGCAAAACAAGAACGCAGCAGCAGTATGATGAGACCTGCAATCCAAGAAACCAGGAGGAGAGGAACCCAGATGCGAATTTTGCCGAAAAGGAGCAGCACAGCCGAGAACTAAACAGCACAAAGACGCGAGCTTTTCCCAAGAACCACAGCTACCGGACGCGGAGCAGATAGTAGAGGTTGTGGCCGTACGTACCAAGTCGACGGACTCCTTGAGGACAGCCTCCAGGTTGCCCTCCTTCTCGGTCTCGGCAGCCATGGAGACGCCTCACGGATCTCCCTCCCACCTTCTCTCTCCTGTTCGGTCGGTTCCCCTTCCCGGATGGATTTCCTTGGGTGGCGCGGGGAAGCCGGTTGCCGGCGAGCGGAGGGAGGTGAGGAGGCAGCCAAGGGAGGAGAAGATGAAATGGAAAACCCTAATTGGGTTGGGGGATTTTATATAGAATAAATGGATGGTTGGATGAGTGGTATGGGAATGAATGGCCAGATGCTAGGAGGATTTCTTTTCTCAATAGGCAGGCCGGCGTGTAGAGTTTCCCTAAACTAATACCCTATCTTCAAAGATATTTGGATTGTATGAAGTGTCAGCATACTACATAAAAGGCAACACAAAACTGATGTTCAAAAGCTCTGGTCCTATGGATATCATAGTTATTCACGTAATTTGGACCAAAGCAAATCAAGCATATAGGAAGACGGAGCAACCTCACTTGTTTCCCTCTTTTCTGCATGGCTGCTGCATGCATTTTGGATGGGTGCCTTTCCATCCTTAACCTCTGGAATACGTATCTTTAGATTCTCAGGCTGTGGTAGGCATCTGTTAGAGAGAAAACATGAAATGGATGAATCCACTTTGCCGCCCTTGCAACTCCACTCGGTGCTTTTTTTGTTTTGCATCTTTTCTCCTCTTTCTTATTAATGGACATCTACTCAATTTACACCAGACAGTGCTGCTAATGCTAACTTCTTGCACCACCCTTCTCTTTATAAGGCAAGGGTAATGCACATAGCCTAGTCCAACAGCACTAGTAGTTTGTGATGGACACTAGTACTCCTCCAAAGTCTGGGACGGGCTTCTTCAAAACTTGCTTCAATGGAATTAATGCTCTCTCAGGTTTCTTCCATTCTATCTCTATTGTTCAAGCATGAGATTGGAGAAGTGATGCTATATCTATTTACTTACTTATTGCGCCCTATATTTCCTCTTTCACCTAGCTAACTCGCGGTATTTACTTTCTACTTTGCAGGGGTTGGAATATTATCAATTCCTTACGCACTGTCCCAAGGAGGATGGTTGAGCTTACTTATCTTTACAACCATAGCTATTATCTGCTTCTACACTGGGATTCTCCTACAAAGATGTATAGATTCCAGCTCTCTTGTTAAGACCTATCCTGATATAGGTGAGCTGGCTTTTGGCCGGAAAGGAAAAATCATGGTAGCAATATTCATGTACCTGGAGCTGTACCTTGTGACGATCGACTTCATGATATTAGAAGGTGATAACTTGGAGAAATTGTTTCCAAGTGTCAACTTCCATGTTGCCGGACTCAAGGTTGGAGGCAAGCAAGGGTTTGTTCTGATTTTCGGCCTGTTGGTTTTGCCGACAACATGGTTTGGGAGCTTGAACGTGCTTGCGTATGTCTCTCTCGGAGGAGTCTTGGCTTCCATCATTCTCATCGCCTCTGTTCTGTGGGTAGGAGCATTTGATGGTATTGGTTTCCATGAGAAAGGTGTGCTTGTGAACTGGGCTGGTATTCCAACTGCTATGAGCTTATATTCGTTCTGTTTCAGTGGCCATGCAGTTTTCCCCATGATATATACGGGCATGAGAGACAGAAGAATGTTCCCAGCAGTAAGTAAAGCATAAGTCCTTATATTGATCATTTATGTTTCTTTTATTACCAAGAAACAAGTATTGTAGTTACGAAGCACTCTAGTTATTTGTCAGCTGTTGAGAACTTCAAATGATCTTAATCTGCTAACTATTATGGCTAATTTCGCTTTACATGTTCTGAGTCCAAACAAAATCGAACCTTTTTGTCTTTCAAAAAAAATCGAACCTTTTTGACTGACTGGATAAAATACATGTTGCACTTCAATTCTGGAAACTGGAATCCTGTCAAACTTTCCGATTACATAAAGCTGCTGTACTAATGACATCACGATTTGCATAACACCTCTTCTCTTTTTCCAATTTCAGGTGTTGCTCTTGTGCTTCATCATCTGCACTCTTGGCTACGGTCTGATGGGTGTCATCGGGTACTTGATGTATGGTGAATCGTTAAGGTCCCAAGTGACGCTCAACCTTCCATCAAGGAACTTGAGCTCCAGCGTCGCGATCTACACAACGCTGATCAATCCGTTCACCAAGTTCACATTGCTGATCACTCCAATAGCAGAGGCTATCGAGGATGGCCTTCATGTTGGTAAGAACAAGTCTATCAGTATCTCCATCAGAACTGCGTTGGTTGTGAGCACAACCATTGTGGCTCTTGTCGTGCCATTCTTCGCCTACGCCGTTGCGCTCACAGGCTCGTTCCTGAGCAGCACTGCCACGATGTTGCTGCCATGTGTTTGCTGCCTGAAGATCAGTTCCAGGACTTCCAGGAAGCTGGGGTTCGAGCAGGTAGCTTGCCTGGGTATTATCATAGTTGGTGTAGGCGTTGTTGTCGTAGGCACTTACAGTTCACTGAAACAGATTGTTCAGAGCTTATGAATTACATGAGCAGGGATGTGGGTGAATTGTATGTAGAGCCTGTTCTGGTAAAAATCATGCCTATACTGTGTTTGGCAAGATATAGATAGGAATTTAGGTTCCATAAGACTGGATACGAATAATGACTAAGATGATCTGGTGATATGGAGACTTAATTCTTGCTAAGAAAATATTTGTATCTATCGTTTTAAAACATTATTCAGATGCCTATAGCATGTTGTCTAGTCTGGGGTTGTTTCGTTCTATGAATTGATTAGCAGAGTTCTTGCCTTCTCTTGTTAAAAAAATGAGATTATTCAGACACGCGGACAGGCCAAACTTTTCAGGTCAAAGTGCTTAACTGTGAGCTCTTCTCACCTCAAGCAACCAGCCCATGACAAACAAGGATACTGGTGTGCATCCGTGAGTTGAAATGAGTACTCATGACTTAGCTCAAGCTGTCTGGCATACCCAGTCAGTGAAGCCCATATGTTGATGTGCTAACTACTGCCGCATGACGTTTCCGAACTGCACCATAGTGTGTGCCATCACTGCATGCATTTGGATTAACGCGTATGTTAGGAGAAGCAGTGGGAGCTTCTAGCTAGAATAAACTATTTAGTAAAGGAAAACAATATGTGCTTGCATGAGTGAGGGTACACGGCTTCAGAAAGTGACACTTTGTATGTAAAAATATCCTAAAAGTATAGCAAAGTTGTAGTGAAGTTCTTAGGCAGTAGACATTTTATTATTCAAATCCTAGAATTTCGCCATTCGTGATAAATCTAATGGACATATGGTCATGTAAATATGGTAATATGTCCAATTCTCACCGAGCCTTGTGCAAAGTGAGTGTTACGAGCTTAGGTAGCGACCAACGAGTGAGTTGTTTTTCTCGTTCTCTTAAATAATGAAAGAGTTATCTCTTCTTTTTTTGCGGGGATTGTTATCTCTTATATAGTTCAATAGTTATCATACTCATTTATTAGTATATGTTCGATTGGATTCAAAAGTGACCCTATTGTTGCACTCTCTAATGGTGAACAAGAACAAGACCGTTCGGCTATTAATCTCACAATGTACGTGCTTTAACCAATAGTTATACTTCAACCCTGAGTTTGATGAAGATCTACGAAATTCTATATTGCATAATAATTATATAAAATGGGTATTAGTCAACATCTAACAATGGCTCAGGGCTGGTCGCTAAGCACTTAAGATGACTTCAATATAAATCAAAGGGTTCAAAGTCTCAGTCTTATTTCATTCAAAATGGAGTCAAAAGATCATTGAATGTTATGGAATTTCAGCATAGATGCGTAAGTTGTATTTACTATCAAAATGTAAATAACCTCAAAACCTGATACGGTTACGCATACCTCTACACCTACTGACGCTGCAGAGGGTGAAGGGTTACCGTCGGTTGCTAATGCTTCACAAAAAACAATGATACATACACTCCAAGATATATCCAGCTAAGCTATGAAGACGAGAAAAAGCTTGTAGGTATCACGGCCATGCATATATGTTGCTGCGTTAAGGAAGATGAATGAGAACGAGATGAACATACAGACGTTTGCGTTAGATAAGATTAGTCAGTACATCCTCTACTTTACTTGTTGCAGAGTATACGTAGAGATAGAGAAAGAGAAATACATGTAAGATTAATCTGGGGAAGATCACCAAGGGCAATCAAGGTGTACGGCAACTCGGTTGTTTCTTTGGGTTGCCACGTTCGCCGGAACCAGGCCAAGTCGTGTACGAGGAGTTTAGAGACGTTGCGATTCAAGGGATTCGATTCAACAGTACTTGCTATGTGGGAATTAGACATGGAAAATATTTTCTGTTCTTATTCCTACCATGCAAGGAAAGGTTCAAGATCAAGGTGTCATGTATACGGAGATTGTTGAGTTTGAGAGCTATTGGATGGGGACCACCAGCCGAAGATTACATCCAGATAGCGCACAAATTGAAGATAGAGTCCACGTTGTGCTTCCACTTTTGTATTTCCTCTCGTTGTTTGGTCAGTTTGTAGGACTTATTACTTAGTTTTGTCGGGACATCAAGTAGAGACAGAGAAATGGGTACGGTCAACTTATGGGCCAAGTTTAGGGTTTGAGTCGGCTATTATATAAAGTCAAGTCCTCTAATTATTTAGTTAGTTTGTAAAGGAATTTATTGCTTAGTTTCATCGGGATATCAAGTAGAGACAGAGAGAGAGACAGGTACGTTCAACTTATGGGCCAAGTTTAGGGTTTGAGTCGGCTATTATATAAAGCCGAGTCCTCTAGTTGTTTAGTCGGTTTGTAAAAAGATTTAGGACATCAAGTAGAGATGGAGAGAGATGGGTACGTCAACTTAAGGGCCAAGTTTAGGGTTTGAGTTGGCTATTATGTAAATTAAGCCTATTTTATTTTGGTTTTGAGTTTTGAGAAATAAACAGAGTTTAGGATTTAGGGTTTAAGATTTCAGAAATAAACAAGATGTGTTTTTAGTGTAGACGTGTTACATCGAGGTTTGATCCACATTAACGTAGCTCAGCACCGAAACAAATTAGGGAGCGTCTAGGCTGTCGTTTTGGCGTGTTGACTCAAGACAGTGAATGTGTTTTTTAGCAACCAAGAGAATCTCTCGCCCCGGTCGATTTCTTAAAAAAGAATTATGAGTACTCTTTATCGCACAACACCTGTTGCCATAGCCCTTCTTGGTTGAAGAGCCTAATTATCCATTTCAACAACAAACTTGATTCATTTTATCCAAATTGGATATGTCAATTTGCCCACTCATGAGTAAAATATTAAAATATATTACCCTTCGTTCTCCAACAGGTTAGATTTTCAGGTGAAATAGTTCAGTGCATGTAATTCAATATATCAGAGCCAAGAAATTTTGAGTTTGGCCTAAACCTTAATTGAGCTAGACGTGAGGAAGTGTTGAAATATATTGTCCTCCATTTCCATCGACTTAGACTTTTAGATAAACTGTTTGATGCATGTAATTATAAAAATTGACAAGATTTGAGTTGTCAGTCAACTGACTGTACTGTTTACAACTTCGACTTGAACGGCACGTAGTTCTTGAGCGATTCCGTGATCCCTTCCACGGACGCGACGGCCGCGGCCACCGTCACCACGAAGCACACGACGCTCAGGCTCTGCAGCGCCACCCACTTCCTGGAGAACCTCTCCACCTTCCTCTGCCGGATGTATATCTCCACGGGGAAGTACACGGTGAGGGGCCAGAACCCGATGGCTCCGAGGAAGCCGAGGATGTCGTTGAAGAACGGCAAGGAGATGGCGAGCACCGTGCTCACCACGACGAACGCCGACCTCCACGCCAGCCTGAAGACGTTGACGCTGAACCCGCCGGCGCCGAGCGGATAGTACTCGCGGGCGACGAGATCCGAGCCAGGCCAGCGCGCCGCGGCCCAGCCCTCGACGGCGGCGTAGATGGGCTGGCAGTAGAGCTGGTAGGCGCCGACGAGGTGCACGACGATGCAGGCATTGGCGAAGTCGATGAGCCAGAAGGGCTCGTAGAACCCGAACCCGGTGAGCATGTTCCCCGGCGCCGCATTGCCGAACGCCGCGTAGCCGAGGCGCCGCAGAGCATGTAGAAGGCCGTGGTGGTGGACACCCCCAGGAGGTTCGCCTTCCTCATCGTCTTGTTCTCCGCCGGTGGCGCCTTCACCGTGTCCTGCAGTTTTCAGAGCGCGCGACGCCATTAGCGATCACCACTTCTTGCATTGCTATGCCGCGATATATATGTGAATCTCTTTGCACTGCATATACATACCTGGATTTCTATGAGGACCATGGAGTACGAGTAGGCGAATGCGATGTTGCCGAGCGCTTGCAACGCCAGCCATATCTTGTGGGCTGAATCAACGTCTACTCCAACCTCAGTGCCACCCAAGGTTGCCTTGCCAGTAGGACCTGCCAATTAGAACAAGTAAACACAATGTTGTACCAGGGATATATGCATTGCATTGATCTCGAGGAAGGTTCTTGGTTTACCTGAAATGGTTTGTGCCAAGGAGAGGCCTACGCCGATCGTCGTGTAGGAGAAGGACATGAGCGCGGCGAGGATCGAGAGCCAGGCAAGCTTGTGGAGATTGGGGAGCTGGGAGAAGAAGATCTGGACGACCCCGAACACAACTAGGCCTGGACGAGCCGACCGAGCTTTTGGGCTCGGCTCGGGCTCGCACAGGCTCGGCCCGAGCTCAGCTCGGCCCGAGAGGTGAGCGGGCCGAGCCGAGTCGGTCTTTGCAGCTCGTTCGTGCCACGGGCCGAGCCAGGCTCGGCCCGAGCCAGCTCGGTGCACTTTGGCTCGCCAGGGCCCAAAACGCCTCAGGCCAGCCCACGAGCGACGACCCACTAGGAGGCCCCCTCGCCCCCCGTTGCCAGTCGCAATCAAGTAGGGTTGGGGGGAGCACTTGGGCGCCGCCGCGCCGCCACGCCCACTCCCAGACGCCGCTCGTGCCGATAGCCCCGCACCGCCACGTCGCTACGCCCCCGCGCCGGCGCCGCCTTGGCCGACGTGCCTCCCGTCCGGCCGTCCCCACGGTCTTCCTCCCCTCATCCAAGCCGCCGTGCACACCCACGCCACCTCGTGCTGTCGTGCACTCGTGCCCTCCCCTCGTCCACGCCCCTCCGCCGCCACGCCGCCACGCCCCCGCGCCGCCCACGCCGGCTTCCCCCGTGCACGCCCACGCCGCCTCGCCGCCCACGCTGCCAACGCACGCATGCCGTAACCCGCAAGCATGGAGAAGGGGCAGGAGAAGGAGAAGGAGAGGAGCCTCATGAGCATTTTGCGGGAGAAGCCGCCGGGGAAGAAGAAGCCTGCCACTGCTGCGGTGCGGCGCGTGGAGGATTACCGGAATGTCCGGCTCGCCGATTTGATGGAGCAGGCGCGCGCAAAAAAACAGGAGCGCGCCGGCGCCGGCGTGCGTGCCGCGGCCGCTTCTGCCTCAAAAAACTGGCTGTGACGGACTGGCTCGCGAGCCGGCTCGAGCCTGGGCTAGGCTCAAGCCGAGCCCCTCCAGGCGGCTCGCCACTGTTTCCGAGCCGGCTCGGGAAACAGCGAGCCGAGCCGGGCTCGGGCCGAGCCCGGCTCGGCTCGGCTCGTGTCCAGCTATAAACACAACCATGTACGTGGCGGTGAACACGCTGCAGTCGGCGGAGTGACCCTTCTTGTGGAAGCAGTTGGACTTGTACACAGCCCTGTTGTGGACCGTCCAACCAAATTCCCCAAACAATCAGATCGATTAACACAAGATTAATCGAAAATTACACCATGGGTATGTATAAGTGAGTCGTGGACTTACGCGGCGCTGATGGATGCTGTGATGGTGTAGCCGATTGCAGTTCCAACCAGGTTAACGTACTGACAGAGGCCACAGAACCACACTTGCCAGCCACCTACATGCATGAGCAGGCCGGTTAACATGGTGTAAATATAGCCTGAATTCCGTTTCAAAAAAAATATAGCCTGAATTCATACGCATCGGGCATGAGTGTACTGGACGTACCTAGATAGGACTCAACGGCCTCCATGTAAGTGTAGTGCCTCTTCCCGGCGACCTCGTCGCCGGCACGGTAGCAGTCGGCGAGGAGCACGGAGGTGTAGTACGTGATGACCGCGAACAGGAAAAGGGTGATGGGCCCGGCGATCCAGCCGAGCTGCGCCGTGGACCAGGGCAGCGACAGCACGCCGGAGCCGATGACTGCGGTTATGATGTGCGCCCCCGCTGTCCACACCGTTCCTTCTCGCGAAATCGCACGCGTTAGTCGATCTTGCACAGTGATTAATTTTGACAAACCAGCTAAAAAATGGAGTAGATGTCAGAACTCATTCGGTCATATCTGAGGCAGTTCAACTGGCAATCACCTCGGTTAACTCAATCGCACGTACGCCCGGCAAGAACATCAACGGAGCAAACATGGAGTACATAAAGAAGGGAATGTGTATGTGTACACACTAAATCTCAGTTGACACCGTGAGCCGTCCGATCAAGATGTGCGTCCAGATACTCCCTCTCAGATCCTATATAATACATATTTGTTAGTTCCCCACAATGATGCCTCAGGGCGAGGTGCGCCATGAGCACAGTTGAAGGGCATCACATAGCCCAGACCACGTCGTAGACACACTTGCCTCCATGAAAGTCACCACTTTGAGGACCGTAACAAAATTGGTCTTACCGTTGGATCTAGGCATTGCCTCCTAAGCGTAGCGGGCCGTCACCGTCTTCTCTTGCGTTGTTGAACAACAGCCAGTAACGTAGACAACCAATTGTGCCGCCTCACTGCCCCATCTACTCCAGCTGCTTCCATTATTTTTTCGTGCTAGCAGAAATGCTGCCCTTCAATTAAATATAATAGAGGAGGCTGCCTCCACGCCCTCCCTGTACACCACCACCACCACCACCACCTCTATGCCTCCTCAGAACTCTCTAAGTCCAAGAGGTAACACCCCACCTAGCTGCCGAACCCTAAATCGTAACCAGCCGTCACCGGAGAAGACACCATCACCGCTGTCACCGTTGAGGAAGACGAGCTCGTTGGAGTGGAGGCGAAGCCGGCCTGCGAATCAACAGGTTCAATCCAACGGCTGATCTCGCTGACCGAGGATAGCAAATCCGTTAAACAGGCTCTCGTTGATCCTTGTTTACGTGCTTAATTATTAGACCCAAAACAGCGAGAGAAGTTTTGATGCCATGTCGCTCGATCAAAGACCGCGCCGTACTATTGTACTAAAAAGCTTACGATGCATGCGTGCATACAATTAGGCAAAGACTAGAATGAGAAAAAACAGTTAAATCTGTTTTTGTTTCTTGCCTGTTCTCTTGGGCTTGCCGTCGTCGTCGACATCGTCGCAGCGCCGCCACAGAGGGGAGCGGTACGCCGCCGGCCCTCCCCTGATCTCGACGTCGACGTCGGCCCGCGCCATCTCGCTAGACGACCGGGGAAGGCGCGCTCGTGATGGGAGAACAGCAATGCGCTAAGCGAGCGGCGTAATTACGGCGGTGACGTCCTAGCTAGCTTCTCCTTTGCGCCTTCCGATTGAACCCTAGATTTGAACTGCTTTCGGAACTATCGAACACGAACCTAGAGATGAGGTGACTCGTGTTAATGTTAGTTACTTACGCTGCCTTATATATATCAGATATAATTCCGATTTGATTCGTCTGGCTTTGATATATTGATCGTTACAATCCGTTTCGGAGACGTAGGTAGGTATCTCAACAGACACAAAGGCCGTCGTATACTGACGTGCACAAAAATTAAAATTTAATTTTGACCAATAATTAAACTAGTAATTTTTTAGTTATATGACACAAACGTGGTATCAGTGGATTCATATTTAAATATATTTTTAAATGTACCATTTTTATGTTATATAATTCAATATTATTGGTTTAATCGTTGGTCAAAATTGAACCTTAAATTCTGTACACACCTTACATTTGTAGATGGAGGAAGTAGATCACTGTGCCACGCGTATTTGATGATTCCTTCACTACGACTCAACTTTCATGAAATTTAGGTTCTAATAAATGTCAAACTGCTTCTTTCGTAGAATACAAATTTTAAATTGACAATTCTTAAATCGTTCGTAAATAGCTATCGTTTTAGACATTGATGTAGTCTCCAATATATATCTTTGACTGTTACCAAAATTATAAAATTTTATTTTTTTAAATACTTTTTTATTACAAATCTAATTATACTACTTTTACCTCACTAATCTAAATATTTTTAACCTATTAGGAGTCACGGGTAGAAAAGTTTAACCGCATGTTTTCTAAACACCACTTATTTCCATACGGAGGTAGTACATAAACCCTAAGTCCAAATTTTCAATTTGGCATGTTAAATATACTATTTCAAACTTTTTGGTCAAAATTCGAAATATCTTAGTTCAAAGATCAAACCCAATTTTGAATGCTAAAAATTGTGCGTTTTGGAAGTTCAATGTATGGTTGTTTTGTTTCATTTTGTTTCCTGAGAGGAATATCATTGTTTCGTTTAGAGGAACAGACTCGCTTTTTTCTGTTGAAACGAAGGTGTTGCTCGAATAATTAGTGGATATAGATGTGTCTCTTACCAGGCAGATATTAAAACTCAAATTTGCCTGTCTCATCAAGGCATAATATTTTCCGAAGGATAGGCGATATATCCGTTGATAGCGAGTGTTTGTTGTAATTTCGTCAGCCTTCAAGCTTCGCGAATCCAGTCTTTAGTAAGCACTCTGTGAGTGTGTGAGTGTAGTGTTGTACGTGTGTTGCGAGTCATATTGTGTGTTTTTTTTAAACCGGTCTGACGAAACAATTAGTCACCTCTTCCGCTCCTTCTCATGCTTCTTCTTCATGTTGCTTCCCTCCTCCTCTTTCATTTCTCTCTCCTCTCAAACTCCACCCTATGCAGGGCCTCCTACCATGCGCTTATTGCTACTGGACTTTACCTCGTCGCCGCCGTCTACTGCTCCTGTTTGTAGGGCGTTGCGGGAACTCGTGATGGACATTTGCCATGCTACTGACCTCGGGGATTGACTTAGATAGCCTAGATCTAGCGACCGTGGAGCTCCAGCTGACGAGATTCTCCACCACCTAGCCTGGAGGTGGCGAGTCCGATGTTGACGGTAGGAGGTTAGTGTTTTGGGGGATTTGATGTTGTATGTGTTGTATTTTTGTGTTACATAAGTGTATTTTTGTTGTTGCATATATAAGATGTTATATTGCAATGTTCTAGATTTCTAAGTGCACACATTGTGTTCATGTTGCATATGTGTTTTGGAGTATGTTGCAGTTATTTTTGTTTTAACTGAGTTGTCACGTGGGATTAGATTTGTTACATACGTGTAAGAATTTGTTATAAATATTTATTTGAAATGTTACTGATATTGCGTGGGATTAGATATGATATGTATAAGAATTTATTATAAATGTTTATTTAAAATGCTACAGATATTGTAAGTATTTTTTGCACACTTTCATTAAGGTATCGGATAAAAACTTTACGGCGATATTACATAAGTAAAAAGTATTATCTACGAAATTTTTATGTTGTAACGAAGGGTCAAAGAGTCGGCCGAGCATCCGTGCCTGAAACATGTGTGCCGAAGCACGGAAGCGACAAGCTCGTTTGTGTTGGTGTAGCCTGACCAAACCAAATTGACCTCATCGGAAACATGCAACTAAACACGAATCCCGGACTTATAACGGCCTGGTCGCTGAATCCTGATGCGGAGATGGCCGACTCCCATCCCAGCCGCCGCTCACCACCGCGCCGCGGCCGCGTGCCCCACCGACGAGCTCGTCCGGCAGCACAACCGCTCCCTCGCGGGCCTCCTCCGCCGCGGCCGCTTCGCCGCGGCCCGGCGCCTCTTCGACGCCCTCCCCGCCCGCTCCGTCGTGACCTGGAATTCGCTCCTCGCGGCGCTAGCCCGCCGCCGCGACCCACGCTCCGCGCGCGCCTTCTTCGCGTCCATGCCCGTCCGGGACGCCGTCTCGTGGAACACGCTCCTCGCCGCCTACTCCCGCTCGTCGCACCCCGACCACCTCGCCGCCGCGCGCCGGCTGTTCGACGAAATGCCCCAGCGCGATGCCGTCACGTGGAACACCCTCCTCGGCGCCTACGCGCGCCGCGGGCTCATGGGCGAGGCCGAGAGGCTGTTCGACGAGATGCCGCATAGGAACGTCCCTTCTTGGAACACGATGGTCACCGGGTTCTTTGCTGCTGGTCAGGTGAGCAAGGCCCTCGACATGTTTGATGCAATGCCTGTGAAGGACTCCGCATCGCTCGGCACCCTGGTGTCTGGGTTTACTAAGAACGGCCGGTTGCATGAGGCTGAGGAGCTGTTGACAAAGCGCTTGAGGGTGATGGACATGGACAAGGCTGTTGATGCTTACAATACGCTGATTGCTGCATATGGACAAGTTGGGAGGGTGAGTGACGCCAGGAGATTATTTGATATGATACCCAGAGGACAATTCCAGCACAAGATGAACAACATGAGGGTATTTGAGAGGAATGTTGTGTCATGGAATTCAATGATGATGTGCTATACCAGGACTGGAGATGTTTGCTCAGCTAGGGCACTGTTTGATGAGATGCCGGTTAAGGACTTGGTATCATGGAACACTATGATTGCTGGGTATACAAAGGTGTCAGATATGGAGGAAGCAGAGAAGCTGTTTTGGGAAATGCCAGACCCTGATATAGTATCTTGGAATTTAATAATACGAGGATTCACACAAAAAGGAGAGGTAGAGCATGCCCGGGGATTTTTTGATAGGATGCCAGAGCGTGGAACCATCTCCTGGAATACAATGATATCAGGTTATGAGCAAAATGGGGACTATGATGGTACAATCGAGCTATTTTTAAAGATGCTAAAAGTTGGTGGGACGCCTGATCGGCACACCTTCTCTTCAGTTCTAGCAGCTTGTGCATCGCTCCCTATGTTGCGCCTCGGAGTTCAGCTCCACCAACTTATTGAAAAGTCATTTCTGCCAGAAACTGCAATTAGCAATGCACTTATAACAATGTACTCCAGGGGTGGGGCACTAATCGATGCGGAAGCCATCTTCAAGCAGATGCATACGCAAAAAGATTTAGTGTCTTGGAATGCACTGATAGGAGGTTATGAACACCATGGTCGTGCTACAGAAGCCTTGCAACTGTTCGAAGAGATGAGGAGTGCCAGGGTTATGCCAACTCACATAACCTTCATTTCTCTCTTGAGTGCATGTGGAAATGCTGGCCTTGTCTTTGAAGGACGGATGGTGTTCAATACCATGGTTCATGAGTATGGCATTGCTGCTAGAGTTGAGCACTATGCTGCACTTGTCAATCTGATAGGTCGACATGGTCAGCTTGACGATGCATTGGAGGTGATCAATAGCATGCCAATTGCTCCAGACCGATCTGTGTGGGGAGCATTCCTCGGAGCCTGTACTGCAAAGAAGAATGCACCACTGGCTCACATGGCTGCAAAGGCATTATCCAAGATTGATCCTGAGAGTTCTGCTCCATATGTTCTGATTCATAACTTACATGCCCATGAGGGTAGGTGGGGAAGTGCATCTGCAGTAAGGGAAGAGATGGAACGGCAAGGTGTTCACAAGCATCCCGGGTACAGCTGGATTGATCTGCGCGACAGGGTGCATGTCTTCATCTCAGGGGATACCTCGCATCCCCTCACCCAGGAGATCTTTTCAGTCCTAAAATGTTTTGACATGTCATGCAGAGATTGGAGCTAGACGATACGGTGAAATTGTTGTAATATTTATATAAAAGAAAGAAAAAGATTTTGCAGCGTAGAAACAAAAAACTGTTTTTCTGTCTTCAATTCTTCTTGACTTGTATATATCTCATGCATGTAACGTTTGTAACCTACTGAAATCAACAAATCAGCTACCTGTGGACTACCTGTAAATTGAGTTTTTATAGCAGTCTGGTACAATTGTTGATCTATGTGTACTCTCCTAAGCACTCTTATAGCAGTCTGTTATACAATTGTTGATCTATCTGTACTGTCCCAATCAAATAGTATTCAAATTTGGTAAGTTTATGCTGTTATGCGTGAACAGAAGAAGTAGACTAATTAAATGATTTGTTCTTCGACAGTGCGGTGATTTGCTCGCTTTTGGTAGAATAGCAGTGGCACAACCGAAGAAACATGGAGATGAGCCAGCCAGCTCAAGTGAGTTTGTTTTACTCCTACTTGTTTGGTACACGTGTGATTTGGTACTCCGTCTACTTTTAATTGTTGTTTCACATCTAATCATGAACACACACACGTGCGCGTGCGGCCCCGGCTGAACAGAACCCACTGCAGGTGCACTGAAAGCTTTCCTCGCCTAGTATCATCATTCCGTTTTCTGCCTATTAAATGACCATATGATACTACGTTCATGGTTACCTATCTAGTAGTAATGCATTATCTCTCCTCCTAGATACTATAGTACAACTTTAGCTACCATGCATTAGGTTATAGTATTGCTACAGTCCACCATGTAGATGAATAAACAAAAACCCTTGCCTAATTAACTGTTGGAATTTGATGAAATCTCGATTTATCAACCAAAAGGTTCAAAACTATGCCATGAACATCTCAAGCAATACACAAATAGATGAGAACTTTTGTCCAAAACCCCTCCATTCTTGGTTTATACTAGTATACATGTGAGGCTTATCTTTCGATTTTGTGACTGATGTCGTGCCGATAACTAGAGTTCAGAGTATTCCTAGTGAAATGAGAGTATTCCTAGTTGGTTCATAGCAGAAGAGACGCAAAATCAGAAGTTTCCAGAAGATCAGTTTGGGTAAAGGTCGTCTATGGGCAAAATGTGCATTTGCAAACAACTGGCATGGATGGATGATAAAAGTATGTACTCTGTTAGTCCTACTCCACATCGCCTCACCATGCATCAGTCCTTACACTCCCAAAAAGTATAAATAGTTTCTCTGGAAAATAAAAGATGCAGAGTCTAGCCGAGAAGTTTTGGTTTCGATTAGCCATTATCCATACTCTTCAATGCACAAACCCCAAGGCCTGCTCTGCGATTACCAAAACTAATTATTACCACGCAGCCAATCACATTATTACTCCCTTTCTGTAACTCCCGATCCATTAGCCACTCTTTGCATTAATTTCGTGCCTGATTTTCAATGTTAGCCGTTTCCATGTACCCAGTGATATCAGGATTTAAGAGCTGGCTTTGCCTTTCATCCACTCCATATATTTTGGCTGCCAACCGTTCTAGTCTCTCTAGAAAGAATGGATTCCAACCAAGAACATAGGTATGCCTTCTTGTATCATCCATGCGGTTAGCGAAGAATATTAGTAATAGTTTCTTGCAGTAAGATAGTGTACAGTGTACATCAGGAGTAATACCTTTGGTCATGCTAAGTTGATCTAGCTTTTTTTGCATGCACCAGCTTGTGGCCTTATTGGCCAAGTGTTTGTCCTGATAGTTACCTGCTTGAAGAGGAAGCAGTCCCCTTCCCGAGCTTCTATTGCCAACCATTATGCTCTAGCGGCTCCACCGGTACACAGAGCAACGTTCTGCACGGTATGGTTCTATTCTTCCTATTTGAATTTATCAAGAGCAGTACTTTCTGAAGTTTTAGAGCTCACAGCGCGTTGTCTTGTTCCTTGCGACACAGTTGAGCTTGATACCATCTTTGAGGATGATGTGCTGAGGTACTGGGATGATATGGAACAATCTGAGAACAACAGAGAAGAGGGCGAGAAGGGGTTACCACTACTGTGTTACAGTGAGGAGAAGGGAGCAACCTCCAACATAATGAAAGCAGACCATTTTAGAA
Source organism: Stipa capillata (assembly GCA_019208055.1). NCBI lineage: Eukaryota > Viridiplantae > Streptophyta > Magnoliopsida > Poales > Poaceae > Stipa > Stipa capillata. The sequence goes on along the minus strand of JAGXJF010004938.1, from coordinate 161,084 downwards.
CAGAGGAGAAGATTTTGACGTTCGAGCTTGTGTCACAGTACTTCTACATGCCAATCACGCAGGCCGCTCGAGATCTGAATGTCGGACTCGCCGTCCTGAAGAAGAAGTGCAGAGAGCTAGGAATTCCCAGGTGGCCACATCGCAAGATGAAGAGCTTGCAGACCCTCATCAACAATGTCGAGGTCCCCCTTTTTCTGCATACTAGTTTCCTATCTTTAATTATGAATCAGCCATCAATTTACATCTGTTTCGACATGTAACCCTCTGCGATATCGATCACGATGCAGGTCCTGCAGGAGGCAGGCAAGGCGAACGGCAAAGAGCAGCTGAGGGTGATAGTAGAGATGCTGGAGCAGGAGAGGAGGCTCCTAGAGAAGAAGCCATATGTTGAGCTCGAAGAGAAGACGAAGAGGCTTAGGCAGGCCTGCTTCAAGGCCAACTACAAGAAGAGACGGCTCTTGGCTCTTGAAGCTGGGGAGGCATAAAAGTACTACTGATGCAAAGCAACTCACACATGACAAAATTTAGTGCAAGTATTGTCTGCAAGTGTCATCATAGGAGTCTAGCGTGTCCTGCTCCTATCCTACCTCGTACCATCCTACGTGTCTCCTGTAGTTCAGTCCGGTCAGGTTTCTTATTTACATACTCATATACCAGTAATCCTACACGCATGGCAAAGATGTTTTGCTCTGTATATGTTTGTTTTGTCTCACTGTTTGCTTGTAGTTTGCACCACGCATCCCCGGAGCAATCTTGGTTTAATGGTCGACATTGCGTTGTTCCAACTCACTGGTTGCCTAGGTGGATCTGCAACAGCATACCACGAAACTTTAGGCCTGACGTTATTTGCCTGAAGTTATTTTGGATCAGAAACACTACTGATTGGGTGTGATCAAATGAAGTTGCTGCTGCTTCTTTCTTTAGAACTTGAAAGGAAAAGGAACTATTTTCACAATGCATATTTACATCACGGTATGCCGTCTTTCAATACTAGAATTCTACTGTTCTAAAGCTTCTAAGCAGTAACCATGTCTGTCCGAGCGTCACTGTCCTGCTGCTCCTTGCCAATGTCAACGTACTCCGACAACACCGCCCTGAATTCGTCGCCGGTGAGCGTCTCCTTCTCCATGAGCACGTCCACCAGCTGGTCGATGGCCGCCCGGGTCCTCCTGACGTGGGCCTTGGCGACCTCGTAGGCCTCGTCGACGATGGCCTTCACGGCCGCGTCAATGTCGGCCGCGAGCTTCTCGGACATGGAGTTCCTGGCCAGCATCCGCAGCACGACGTCCCCGCTCTGCGCGGCCTGGTCCGTCAGCGCCCACGGCCCAATCTCCGACATCCCGAACGTGGTCACCATCTGCCGCGCCACCTGCGTCACCTGCTGCAGGTCCCCCGCGGCGCCCGTCGTCACCTCGGGCTCCCCGAAGATCACCTCCTCGGCGGCGCGGCCGCCGAGCCCGCCGACGATCCTCGCGAAAATCTGCTGCCTGGAAACCAGCGTCGGGTCCTCGCCGGGCAGGAACCACGTCAGGCCTCGTGCCTGCCCCCGCGGGATCAGCGTCACCTTCTGCACCGCGTCGTGCCCCGGCGTGAGCGTCCTGCATGCAAGCGCGCGCTCCAAATTAACAAGACGAGAGAAATGATCATGTGAAACGAGATGAAAGAAAGGAATCCGTGCTTACGCGCAGACGGCGTGGCCGATCTCGTGGTAGGCTACGAGCAGCTTGCTCTTGCCGTCGGTCATGCTGGTGCCCTCGAGGCCGGCGACGATGCGGTCGATGGAGTCGTCGATCTCCTTGACGGAGATGCGGTCCTTGCCCCGGCGGCCGGCGAGGATGGCGGCCTCGTTCATGAGGTTGGCGAGGTCGGCGCCGCTGAACCCGGACGTGCGCATGGCCACCACGCGCAGGGACACGCCGGGGTCCAGCCTCTTGTTGGCGCTGTGCACCCTGAGGATCTCCTCGCGGCCGCGCACGTCGGGCAGCCCGACGGAGACCTGCCGGTCAAAGCGGCCCGGCCGGAGCAGCGCGCCGTCGAGGATCTCCGGCCGGTTGGTGGCGGCGATGACGATGACGCCGCTGTCGCCGCTGAACCCATCCATCTCGGTGAGCAGCTGGTTCAGCGTCTGCTCCCTCTCGTCGTTGCCCCCGCCGATGCCCGTGCCGCGCTGCCGGCCGACGGCGTCGATCTCGTCGATGAACACCAGGCATGGCGCGCTGGCCTTGGCCTTGGCGAACAGGTCCCGCACCCGCGACGCGCCCACGCCGACGAACATCTCGATGAACTCGGACCCGGACAGCGAGAAGAAGGGCACGCCGGCCTCCCCCGCGATCGCCTTCGCCAGCAGTGTCTTCCCCGTCCCTGGCGGGCCGATCAGCAGCACCCCCTTGGGGATCCTCGCCCCCACGGCCGTGAATTTCTCCGGGAACTTCAGGAACTGCACGATCTCCTGGAAGTCCTGCTTCGCCTCGTCCACGCCGGCGATGTCGTCGAACGTGATGCCGGTGTTGGGCTCCATCTGGAACTTGGCCTTGGACCGGCCGAGCCCGAACGGCAAGCTCGGCCCACCGGCGCCGGGGCCATTCATCGTGTTCGACCGCAGGAACAGCGACGCGAGGAAGAGGAGCGGGAAGCCGAAGTTGAGCAGGAACCCGAGCAGGTCCAGCCCAACGTTGGGCTCCGGCGGCGCAGCCGCGAAGTTGACGCCCTTGTCCCGCAGCTTCCGGACCAGCTCGGCGGAGAGCCCCGGGAGCTGCACCTTGACGCGGCGGACTCTCGCCAGCGCCGAGTCGTCCACCTCGGCGACGGCCACCGTGCCGTTCTCGAACAAGTCCACCTTCTTGACCGCGCCGGCGTCGAGGTACTCCAGGAACCGGGTGTAGGACATACGTGTCGACGTCGAATCCTCCGGCGCCAGGGCCGGCGGCTCAGCCCGTGCCGGCTTTCCCACGGCGAGCGCGAGCCCGAGACCGAGACCGAGGCGCCCCGCGGACTGGAGCAGCCTCCGCCTGCCGAGGCCGCGGGCGGCATCCGACAGAGGAGGCGCCGCCGTCGTCTTGGCGGGAGGCGCCGCCCGCCTCTGCGGCGCCTGCTTGGAGACGTCCCCCGCCTTGCAGATCGGCAGGTGGCTCGTCGTCGTCAGCGACATGGCCGTCGGCGACATGCGTAGCAGACTAACTCGTAAAGGTCAATCAGGCAACTACTCCTCGTGTACTGAACAGAGCGATCGGAGTGTCGTGTTGAGTCGGTTTTTGGTTTCAGCTTCTCGATCGTGTTTTGGAGGGAACGGGCGAGTAGTCCCGGTTTAAATAGCTTAAGGTCACAGTAACAACTGAAACATACAGATGCATGGTTCATTTGGAATGCTGAGAGATAATATCGTAAATTTTCTGTGGAAATCTGCGATCGTTACGTGGGATTTCTCCGGTAGTTTCGTGATCGTGTTGGTGAGGTTGTCGTGTTCGAGTTCTCGTAGGATCCAGAAAGCGCGGTTTGCTCAGATGGAGAGAATTCTGGTGGGCAATCGGGGCAACGCAACTACGCAAGCCAGTTGGGTGGCGCGCATCCGGTCACGGCCTCACACTAACGGTCGCTGTCCCCCCGAGGCAGTAGTAAGCTCTAGCCGCGTCCGGATGGCTTTGTGGCGCCGCGGGACCGCACACTTGGAGTACTTGCACATGTGTCCGTGTGTGTGTGTGTCCCCTGACATCGTTCGCCAACGTGTAGGTGTACCAGGGTCGTTGTCGTTGCCCTTGAACAGGAACTTCTGCGGCTGAAACGGGCAATGGTTAGGCGAAGCACGTTTCCCTTTTACCGGTCACGAATTCAAGTTTGGGCATGGTTTATCTGGACAGCTGTTAAGGTACCAGTACTACGATTCTTCTCTCTATTAACAATGCGGTTACAATTTGGTTGAAGAACAGCAGAGACCCGACAGAGATAGAGCCAGAGGAAGCGAAAGAAATGCCTAAGCCGTGGGAGAACCACCTCTTAGTTGGGTGGGACATGATTTTACCCACCAAATTTTAAATCATGATACTCACATTTACACATGTAAAAATTTAGTGAAATTTATAAATTTATTCTTGGTCACAACCAATTCTAGCGTGTGATACAGCACATGCTCACGTGCATATATGTGTGGTTCACGCGTTTATGCGCATCTCCCTTAAAATCACAAAGAAAAAATAAATAGCTAAGCCATGATCCAACTTGGATGAATAGCTAACACTCAAGTGTAGGATTAAGTAATAGCCACCTCCCCTTTTTGGAGCGGTGTGTTGAGTTTTGTTTGGACCTCATGATCCACTGGGGGTCTATGTAGTACTTGTATTGTCCTCTTGGGCATAGAATGCTTTGCTTCAGGAATATGGGCCTTGTCAACTGCTGGCGCATTGGTGAAAGTGCATGTTGGTCATCTTAGATACTAATGTATGTATTAAGATGTTGATTAGGTATTTAGTCCTCAAGGCAAGTTGAAACATGTGTTGATGACCCTTAAAAAGATTGAAAGAAAGACGATATGGAATCGAGAAGGTTAAAGACATTTTCTAGTCCCTTTAGTGATCCAATGGTCACATTGAGTATATGATGACTTATTATAAATGTGGGAGCTAGTCAACAGCATGGAAGGAGATACTTGCTAAGTGTTCAAAGAAATATATTTTAAAAATCTTTGCAAAAATCTCTACACCAAACTTCAGTGTTCATCCAGGATATCCGGACTAGCTCGCTGAAATGTCCGAGTGTGTGTGACAATTGGATCCAACTCACTAATTGTTGACCCAGACCCTTCGAGTGAGGTTCATGCGGTGTATCTGAAGTCTTTAAAAGCTTGTGTCCAGTTGAGTTCCTGTTGTCCAGACCTTTCGAGTGAAATTTGCCGAGACACTATGAGTGAAGACATAGCTTCTGTCCAGAGATCGTTTTCACCCGGACCTCTCTAGTGAAGGTCATCCGGACAATCAGAAGTCTATCTAGTAGCTTTGTCCAGAGTGTTTCCTATTGTCCGAGACTTCCGAGTGAGGTTGTCCGAACACTCCGAGTGATGTAAAGCTTTTGTATTGAAGCGGTAACTTCATTCGGGCCTTCTGAAGGAAGTTCACTCCGAACCTCCGAGCCAGGACTTGATTCTATCCCAATGCTTTCTTTCGTCAGGTGCTTTCGAGAAAACCAAGTGGGCTCCATTTTTTTCCTGTCCAAAACCTCTGACTCAATTTGTGTTTCGGGATAGAAGGCTTATTTTCATTTAAAACCTATGTGTGTCATCTACACGGACCCTCTGGGTCTTGGATTTTCCTGAGGACTTAAATTGTTTGGTATGTCCGAGTTGCACCGTCCAAGCAATGCTTTTCTCCCAAACTAGTCATTGTGTTTGAATCCCGGAACCTTCGAGCAAGGTTGTCCGGAACCTCCAGACGAGGTTCCCTTATGAGTAATGGCTAGATTTTTTAGGGCAACATATAGAAGCCATCAATCATTCTAGGTGGAGGCAATACTTTGCGTCCCAAATCATGTGTTGCACTTTTACTCTATTCTCTCGTCTTCTTTTGAGAGAGAGAAACCTTGATGATTTGGATAGAATTTCTATTGAGCATCCAAGCAATGGATCATCTCCTAGTCGAGGTCAAGTTCTTATTACTCTCAGATATTGGCGCCTCCTAGACGGTTATTACTCTTAGTTTGTGAAGAAGATGAGAAGTTTGTAAAAGTTAAAGTTCACCTACCGCAAGGTGAAGAGCGACCAAGAAAAGAGGGAGGCTTCGCATCGGCGAGACTCTTGAGGGAAGAGTATGTTTTGATGCTGGCTTCGATCATCGGATCAAGTTTTCTCAACGGAGACGTAGAGCCTCGTTAAAAGCTCAAATTTCAACAACAAATCACTGAGTCACCCATGTATGCAATGTTTATTCTTTTTCTCACTATATCTTGTTGTGTGATTGCCTAGCTTACTTGTATCTCTTTGGTAACTAGTATGCTTGGGATGTCTTAGCTTAATTTGGTTGAATTTTTTTACTAGTCTATTCACCCCCTCTAAACCATATCCTTGATCCTTCAGTTGGTGACGTTCCCAACAGCCAACCAAGCTAACACCTACCGTAAATCGGTATGTTAGCCATTGTCACTGGACTCGGTATGTGCCATGCCCTCGTCTCCATTGCATCAATCTGGCCGAACTTCGTCCGGCTCACATCCTACCTCCACCGATGTGCTTATCCTGAGATGCTCCCTTAGCTTTTGCCATGCTCGTCTTATGTTGCAAGTCTACATCATGGTTCTCGTGTCAAGCAAACTTGTGGCCAAATCGTGCCCCATCGTGACTTGGAGAGGCATTCTCTGCAACAAAGAAGATGGGCTTGGCAACGGTAGGGTTTGCTGGAGCCTCATTTGGTCAAGGTGACTCCAAAAACTAAGGAGGAGGAGGAGGAGACGGTGTGAACCGTGGAAAAAGTAATTTTGCAAGAGAAAAGATGAAAATGCATTCACACAACTACGTGGACATCTACCAACTAATTTCACCATCAGTCATGCTTCAAGATTCATGCTTCGGTTTTGCAAAAAGTACCCCTAACTCTATTCATTTATCACTATGCATTCCCTCCTATATTGCAAAAAAGAACCTTACTCCTTCCTCATCTTAGTCTCCACCCCATCCGCTCATGGACAATATGGATTTTCACTCCTTTTTTGACATTTCATTTCTTGCATGAACAATGACAGTCCTTAATGGCGCACTTCATGATCTTACAAAATTAGAGTAAAAGGAAATTATAAACAAATTTTGATTCAAATCATGAACATGATCAAGATTACAATATCCACCATCTTTAATTCCTCACACTTGTTAACATGCATTTGTAATCTCATATCTCAACCAAAAAGTCCATGCAAAAAACCACCCCATCATTTGGTTCTTTAGATTGGCGGAAATCCATGCAATTTCTTTTTCTGATCACAAACAAACTAAAAAATGTTAGGGTCATCAACTAAAATAATGCTCCCTTCATGCCCACTACACCATTATTTTTGTGATCATCGAAAGTCATGCATATTCAACGTCCCCCTATTTGGATCTAGTCCATTTCATCAATAAACAAACAAAATCATGCATATGTCACCAATCCACGGTTTCATATATGAGAACATGAACGCATTGGATAGAAGAATTTCACCGTACAAGAAGATACAAATCAAAATTTTCAACAAAATCACCATTAAAGATAAACAAAACATGAACAAAAATTTCTAGAACATAAACCTAAAATTTTAAACTTCATCCGCACTCACCATCCATCATTTGGATCCACTGTTTCGGATCATGAAAAAAAATCTCACGAACCAATTATGCACCGAACATGAAAAATTAAATCATTAACTACTTTTGCATTGCATTTTGCAAGGTTCAAGAACAAGAACAAAAAAAAACCTTTTTAATCCGCAAGATCCAAGAAAAATATAAACGATTCTTCGAACCTTGCGGATGGACATGGCATCGACCTTCTGCCACCATGGAAAATGGTGGCCGGATCCAATGGTGACACATCTTGTGGTAGCCGGACCCGGCAGCGGGGGTGGTCGTGGAGACCGTCAATGGTGACGGCGGGGATCGTGGAGGGCGGAGCAGGTGGTAGAGCGACTTGTGATGGACGGATCCGACGAGAGTAGGGAAGACGAGGCAAGATTTGGTGACGGCGATGCTCAGGGCTACCATGGATGGTGTTGGTGGTCTAATGGTGGTCATTCCCATGGCGGTGTGGAGGATAGAGAAGATGGCGGCGAAGCTCATGCTGACCAAACCCAACACGAATAGATATATGGACGCTGACGAGCCTAGCCATGCCATTGCCGCCTCGTCATGAATGAGAGAGAGAGAGACGGTGCGGACTGTGGAGTGAATGAGGAAAGAGCGGGAGGGACCGAGGGAAGGATACTTATGTTTTGTGTTTCATGCACACAATATCATAACACATGAGAGATTGAAATACAAAATGTTCTCTCAAAGTGTCATGCACGAATCTTAGAACTTTTGGACAGTACAGATGGTATGTAGACCTCCACATATGAGTGGAAAAACTGCTCTGGCAGTAAGAGAAGGTTGTTAATAGGTCTTGATTTTTGCAAATATTAGTAAAATACTCTTCTCTTGCTACGGGAGAAATAAAATATTGCATGAGTTATTTAAATGCATGTACCATCAGAGTCACTAACTTTGTGCTAAGTAATAATTATCACAAAATATATGTCAATAATATCAACTATAGTCAAAAGATCGTGACATATATACATACATATATAAAATAGATATATATAGATATATACATACATATATAAAATAGATGACAATTACAAAAAAAATTAGTAACTTAAGGATTAGTCTTGGGTGGAGGTAAATGGACCACCACCAACTGATTTTTTAGCACCATACTAACTTTATTGATTAAAATAAAGATAGTATAACGTACCAAAGAAACCAAAATAAACACGAGCAACAGAGCCCCTTGATAAAAGAAAGTCACATCAAGATTTTCCGAAATCGTCATCTCAACCCCGCTCTTTGCATGTCGGTGTTTTTCCATGCCTCTGGTGAAAAACCATAGAAGACAAAACCTACACAACTCTGACTAATCTTAAAGGTTTTGAAGAGTCTCATGAACAGGCCACCCCAAAAGTTGGGAACCTAAGACCACTAAACGAACTATGGCTGGGGAAGGCCCCTCGCAAAGCAAGATGCCATATCGCTTATTCATTGTCAGATCGTTGTGGAAGAAGACAAATAGCACAAAAGAATGAAACACCACCGTTGGTGCCACCACCTCCAAGTCAGACTGAGGTGCCGAACAATAATTCGTCGTATCAGGAGTTGTCGATTCGTGGGACAAAAACACCACTAGCTCTCTGGCATCGGTCGTAACAACCACATCAGGACAGGGTTAGAGCCGTGAGGCCTTTATTTCATACGACGTCGCCACCTCTACCATCGAAATGACACCACCAAAAACACATAAACCTAATATAACATGAACTTAATCTGTACATCGAGCGTTGATCCGAGGTTACCACCTCCTAGCGCCTAATTGATCGTCGGAAGCGAGTTAGCAAAGGTTTGGACGGCCCCATTAACTGATATCCTTACCGGAGTAAAGATAAGGGTGTTAGTAGGCCGCAACGCGGCCTGGCTTACCGAGTTTGGACCAGACCAAACACATGTTTAGGCCCAATGCCGAGGCAACACTGGCCTGAATCCTATCCAGCCAAAATTCTGGAACACTGCCTGCGACAGCAGCTGAGCAAGTGGGCTGACCTTAAGGCTTGATTTGCCCCGTTGTAGGGGAGAACCTGAATGGGAATGTCAGAGCTTGCTAGACTGGTAGTACTAACCCACAGTCCTTCATTTGTTGTTCCAACAGCGGCAAATCTCATCTAACATGTATAGTTTTCTTCTAATTCACACTTCTCCTTGTTACAGGGAGATAGCACCATATTCTTCTCATACGGACTCGTGGATCTCGTTCTTCTCTGCCGTGATGCCGTCCATACGTCTAATATAATAGTCACATGGATATGGCAATGCGTTAGCATTTAAGAAACGATTCCAGATTTGAGCATGATTACCCGACATTTTAAGGTGGGTTTCTTTCTTCATCTTCTTTTTTTGAAAAAGAACGTTCTGCTGCTACTACTCTCGCAATAAGAAAGAGAGGCAAGGAAGGGGGAGGTACTACTCCTAGAAAAGACTAACCGCCGACAGAGCCCATGTACTGTTTAGCACTACGTCTAGTGATCTAAAACTACTATTAAAAGCACAAATTTTTTTATCTACAGTCACTATATTTTGTTTACACAGAATTTTGCACGCAAACAATTTCAGCCATCTGATTCAATCTTCCTCTGCCGATCCAACGGATCAGAACTACGCTGTGTTTCGCCTCCGTGCTTTCCGCAACCTCCCTTTCCTCACCCCCGCCCGCTCCGCCTCCAAGCACACCGCAGGTCCGCCCCGCCCGCCTCTGCCGCGCCGCGTCGCTTGCCTCGCCCTTCTCTGCCGCGTCGTGTCCAGCAGGTCCGCCGGCGCGTGTCCCCTTTTCCCGGTCGGCCCATCGCTTGACCCCCACCCTCCCCCCTCGCCCGCGCTGTGCTCGGCCGCCGCGTGCCCCTGCCCTGCGCTCGGTCTGCCCTTGTGCTCCGCCTCCGCCCCCCCTCCCCAGCAGCTCCGCCTCCGTGCGCCCGATCGCAGCTCCGCCTCCACGCGCACCGCCGCAGCTCCGCTGCCCGCAGCTTGGATAGCTTGTGGTTGGAGGAGGCGCGCTTGAAGCGGGTGCGTCCGGCCTTGGCGACCTTGTGGAGGCCGTCATCGAGCTTGGAAACGTGGCGGATGTCGTAGGCCTTGAGTGGGGGGGGGGTCCGGTCGGCGGCGGAGGCGTCCTCGGAGGAGACCTGGATGATGGGTCTGTCGCCGAGGACGGCTTCGATGGTGGCCTGGCACATGCATGTGCCAGTTGTTGGACCAGAGCAGGCCGACAGAGACGTAGATGGGGATGACGATCCCGCCGCACACCTCGTACAGTAGCGAGTGGAAGATGCCGGGTCGGAGGCTATCCGCGGGTGCCATGTTGATGAGGTTCATGAGCCCCGCGCGGCCGTAGAACTTGGCGAGGAAGACCGTGGCGTCGGCCTGTGCCTCGGGGCTCTTGATCCACTGCAGGCACGGCAGGAGCCTAGGGAACACATCTGACATTTCTAATAAGGCATTTACTCTTGCCAAATTATGGGAAGGATCTACTTATTAATGCCCAAGCTGACCAACCATGTCAGTACTAATTGAGATTTCAATGCAGATACTTGGAAAGTTCCAGGCTTGGAAGAAAGCAAGCGGCAAAATGTCACCACTTCAGCAATTGCAGAGCATGTTTTCCCACAAAGAATCAGCTCCAAGAAGGATGTTGTAAGAACTATTGTACTCACTGTTACAATAAGGCTTCACATGCCATTTTGATCCTGCCATCTGAATTTCATGTCACTGTTTGTCAGATTGGTCATTGTGGATGAGATGGACTACTTAATAACAAGAGATCGTAGTGTGCTACATGATCTTTTCATGCTCACTACTCACCAGTTCTCGAGATGCATATTGATAGGTCAGGTTTTTGCAAGATTCTCATACCTATACTATAGACTTTGTTTTACTGTATGAAAGTAGTAGGAACAAAATTTACATAACACCTCACCTCTGCATTTAGATTTGAGTTATTTAGGGAAAATGATTTTATTTGAGTTGACTCTGCATGTGTAAGAATTGGCTCCACTGCTTCAGGAATATAGTCTTCAGTTTTTGTAACCTGAAAGAGGTGTGATTCACTTCATTTTATACTACAGTGATGCATGATTTCACTTCCAGCTGGCTTTTTTCCATCAAGCAAACAGATTCAGAGTAAACTGGGTAGTGCATCTAGTTCTGAAAATCAAATAAATTGAGAACAGTTTCAAAATCATGGACCTACTATGGTGGGGGCACGTAGTAGCTCCAAAGCTTCCAAAACTATCTGGCCCTCTTGCCATCCTTGCCATTGTTTCACCCTGTTGCCATCCTTGTCATTATTTCCTTTCCATTGTGATATTGGTTGAACTGGATAACATAATCTCATGGACATAATTACTTATTTTCATTTTTGTAATATAGTGTATCTGAGTTCTAACTGCATCATTTTGTAAATTAAATCTTGCATTTTGTTTTAGGTGTCCATGATTGAAGCATATCTACGAGCTAACAATATGTTTGTGGACTACAATGAGGTATGCCTTCTTTTTGGTGTTACAACACTGGAATTTCAGTTATTTGTTGACCAGAATGTAGATATATTTCCATGCATGATTGCAGCCTCAAGCAGATAGAGTTTACTCTTCATATCTTGCGCTGGACCTTAATGAGGTGGAACCTTGCATTTCGGGTCCGAAGAGGTATGACTATTAGTTTCATTGGACAAATTTTCTTCACGGATAGGTGCATTATGAGTTTACAATGTGCTATTTGATTTATCAACCTTTAGGCCTCATAACCGTGTCACTGTGAAGGACATGAAATCAGATTGCCATGCTTGCCTGGACAACAGAGGTGGTTTCAAGGTAAGCTGTCGGTTATGTATCTTAAGATGCCAAAGGAAAAACAGGACAAAGTTGTGAAATTTTACTTTCATGGACAACCTGTTGAAATCAAGCATGGCAGTGTTGCTGGCAAGGCTGGGATAATTTGGTTCACATCTCCATCTCCACTACTATAAAGCACGAGTTTTGTTTTTCTACAGTCACCACGTTTTGTTTACACAGGATTTTACACAGAAACAATTTCAGCCATCTGATCAAATCTTCCTCCGCCAATCCAACGAATCAGAACTACGCCGTGTTTCGCCTCCGTGCTTTACGCAACCTCCATCTGAGTTGATCGCGCGCCCCTTTCCTCACCCCTGCCCATGACGCCTCCAAGCACCCCGCTGGTCTGCCCCACACGCCTTTGCCGCGTCGCGTCCCGCAGGTCCGCCCCGCCCACCTCTGCCTCGCCGCGTCCCGCAGGTCCGCCAACGCGCGGCCCCTTTCCCCGCTTGGTCCGTCGCCCGACCCCATCCCCCCTGCCCGCGCTGTGCTCAGCCGCTGTGCGCCCCTATTCCACAGCTCCAGTTTCTAGATCTCCCGTTGTCTGTTGCTCCTCTAATTGCACCCAGAATCCACCTCCCCGCTGCTCCAGGTACTCCCGTGTTCTGAGCACTGGTTGTTCAATTGTGTTGGCCATGTGTTCAATATAATGGCTTGCTGCGTGTCCTGTGCAATTTTAGAGGGCAGCAACACCTGATTTCAGACCGCCGACTGTGGATGGAAGAAGGTTGTAGGTTACTATCTTCAGATTTATGGTTTTGGTGTAATGGATTGTTAAAAGGCTCACTGAATTCCTTACATTTATCTATTGTTTTTATTCTTTACAACTCTCCTCAATGTCAGGGATCAGTGCAACAGAGCCGACGTTCCCAGCTAGAGAACAACGGATTGAGGGCGTCACCGCCAGCACGTGGCTAAGGGAGGATAGCGGAGCTGTTGGCCGCAGGAGGGAGGCGATGAGCTACAGTACAGAGATGAGGAGGTCGTTGCCCCTTGGCAGATTGGTATGCAATCAAATCTTAGAAGTTCTCAGCAAGGTAACATGTAAAATCATGACGATGTTCGATTCTCTATACCATATCAGCTCATAAACATGTATTTGGAGTGACTTGGAACATGACATATTTTTTAGGATGTCAATGAACCTAGAACCTTAATAGGGTGCACATTTTCATTTGTATTCTTATGTGCTTTGCTTGATTGGATTAGGCCTTAGCATTTTTTTTCTAAATATAGCTCACCATTTTTGTCCTTCTTTTGGCCTGTGATACAGGGGATGTGGATGGTGCTGTTCAAACCAAGGACTAGAATTGACACCAACACGAATTTAAGTCACCCAAGTGAGCTTTGTATGGCTTTTACTACTGAATATGTTTGTAGTGTAGCACCTTTGTTTGACAGCTACTTATCTTTCTCTTTCTTTTCTGATCTAAAATGCCTAACTCTACTAGACTAAAAATCGAAGTGATTGGAATCTATAGAACTTAGAAATTGTACCAGACTACCTGATATTTACATGAATTATATGCGTGAGCCTTTGCATGCCTGAAGCATTAGCTCAAAAAGTAAAATTAGCACAAGCCAGCCTTGATTTTTTTCCTAAAGAAAGTAAAGAGTTAGTACAAGAGAAGAACAAGACGTCACTCCCCTCCTTATCTCTTTGTTTTGGCACAGGTTCCCTAGATTTTTAATCTATTTCAATTTTTTATGCTTTTCTATTACTTTGGAGTGGTTGCTTTGAGATTCCATTGCAAGTCAGATGAAGAGCTCTTGTAGATATGAGGTGAGCGTGCAATGCCAAAATCCAAATTAGATCTTCATTTGTGGATTAGTAGTTACTAGCTTTAGTAATTTTGTTTGCTTGTGTCACTTGCAAAGTTGGAGTGACACAATTATTGAGCACAACAATAGGTTTGAAAGAGTATGTGCCAAGCTATTTCAATAGCACAAATAAGGACCTTTTCCTCTGGTACCTTAGCATTTTATCAATTGAAGTTTGATTTGTAGTGCCTATAATTAAGCAGCTTGGTTAAAATTGTAGACCAATCTTTCAACCATGGAAATATGCATGGTAGCTAATATTGCTACATGCATTGCAGAATACATCTTGGGTGGCTTCTTTTATGTGCTTCTTGGTTTGCGGGAGAAGAGAAGATGCTAAATTAACACATGATCGATTTTCTTTCTATAAGAGTTATGACAGGTTAAGAAAGGCCAAGTGTCTTGATTGAACTGATTGCATTTCCCGTGGTAAATGCTGGGTTGTATTCAGTTTTGCTGATGTATGACGAAATAACTGGAATTTTCTAAATAAATATTTTGCAGCGGTGTTAGATTGTGCTTCGTTTTCTGTGCTTTCTTGGTTGCCAATGATTTGATTTGAGCAGATTGTCGCAGAGCTACGCAGGCAACTTCAGCATGAGGAAGCAGTCCACCAACACCAATGGCGAGCACTACAGCAGACTAGGTGTCCAAGTGTTAATAGTATGGAATATGGATCAATTTTAGGGGTAGGGTTTCAATTTTGTGGCAGTAAATGGAATATGGATCTTCGATTATATATTGCTAAGTTGTATGTGGATCTTTGATTATATATCGCTAAGTTGTATATTGTGTTTTTTAAACACAGATCCCAATTCTCTCTATAGCACATGAGTTTTGTTGGCATTTGGTAGTGTGGTAAAAGCCGAGAACTTTATTGCGAATGGAACTGTTCAATAGTAGTTTTTCAAGGGTGTTCTTCAGCTGTGTGCTTGTGATATTTGATCTTAGATTGTTCATAAGATCTTTGTATTTGAAGGTGAGTTCAGATGTGCTCAGTATCTACCAAAATACATGAATTTCACCTAGAAATTATGTACTTTTATTTAGCATCTATCGTTGCATTAGCTCAGTTTCTAATGCATATACCATGCCACATGATATCGATGACATGATTGATGATGGTTCCTTCCTCTTGGATATAATTGATGAGGATCAACCTGATACTGCTTCAGGAATAGCAGAGAAGAATGCCAAATCAGGGAATAATGGCAAACCGGCTGAACATGTTATCATGGTTGGTTGCTGGCTTGCTATGAAGGAGGTAATGGATTGATTCCTTACCACTTATTCACCTACGAAATGCTTTTCACAAGCTTCATTTATTTCTGACTTAAGCAACTGCCCAAAATATATTGATTATTGATGATATAGTATAGTCATAATGCAAGTATATGACATAGGACAATTCTTGGTCAGAAGTTTTTTCAGAAAATCTGGTTGTCCACTGAAATGTTGTGTTAATGTAAGGCTTCTCTTCTGTTCAAGGATATAATGTTAAATTTATTAGATTCAGAAAAAGATCTTGCTTTTGGGAAACTACATAATCCATATCTTAGATCCATATCACTATTCCAATGCAATTTTCTGTCTATTGCATTTAAATATTCTTTCTGTGATGTAGTCTTTCCTTTTATATTTCAGGTTAGTCTTCTTTCTGGAAGCATCGTCAGGAAAATTCCATTCCCTGTCTGTTCTCATTCAAATTCATCTCATAATGGTTTATCCGACAATATTGAGGAGACAAGCATGTCTGGGAAGATCTTGATGTGGAACAATTAGAGATGATGGGTGACCATTTTTTGCAAGTTCTTAAAATGAAGCATAATTGTGCGATTGATAAGACAAGGGCTGGACTTACTGCCCTCTGCAACCGTCTTCTTTGCTCAAATGATTCAAGGTATGTTTCGTTGCTCATTTTAGGCTGGTGACTGAAGCTCTGTGGAAACAAAAGGAAAACATTCTTTATGTACATATAACTTGGTGCTACAAGTCTTGTTTAGATTGAAAATCATATATACGAATAGTTCAGCAACAATTTAGTCCTTGAGTTTATCAGATTTTATCCGACAATAACCAATACTCCTTCTACTCCAAAACATGTTCATGGCCTTAGTTAGATAATGGAAAAGAGCAACTTCATGTTGTTATCTGATAGAAAGAGTGATGTAGCTCATTCAAGTCAGTATCTTTTGAACCTACCAATCAAAGTCGATGAATCCAAGGTCAAAAGTTACTTTTGAAACAATTTCGATTAAGGATCAAGCCGATCTATGCTCACAAGATATTGACTTGCTTAACTAATTTGTAAATGATTTTTTGATACACTTGTTGAAGTACAATTGGAATGAATCTGAAGACAACATCCTTTACGCGGAATGAGATTTTCTTAAGCGCCTCAGGAAATAGATGCTTTAGAAAGAGATAATTAGTTGCAACTTATTTCTTAATAGTTGTTGTTTGGACTTATTTCAAATAAATGTTGAGTTGTAATATTAAGCAATATTGTCATACTCTATTCTTGTATTCACGTAAATTTCACATGCATTGGTTGACACGTGCGTTGCACGTGCACGATTACTATTTCAAATAAAAGTTGAGTTGTAATATTAAGAAATATTGACATACTCTATTTTTATATTCATGTAAATTCCACATGTATTGGTTGAGACGTGTGTTGCACGTGCACGATTACTAGTAGTAAGAAAAGGCGGTGATTAGGCATCGTACTATCGATCCCTGGCAAACATCGGTCTGGCGCGTTGCCGTCCGATTTCGAACATGACGAACGTTGATCGCCAATCCAGATTTTAAACTTTGCTCCTTAACTATCTTTCCAACTCAACTAATAAATCCTGATTTTTCCTCCTAAATTATCACCTCACTCGCAACAGCATATTGTTTTCACTTTTAGATCTTGAAATTTTCTCATTGAACAACATATTTGTTTCCATGTAGATGCGCGTGTTGAATTGAAATAAATTTACGAGATCACCTATGCCACCTAAAAAGAAGCCAAACATAGCATAACATATGTAAAAAAAACAAAAATATGCATAACATATGTAAAAAAACAAAAATATATGTCAAAAAGATGAAAGCAAAAATGTTTGTCCTATGAAACCAATTTTTTCGTTGATCGCAATATAGGAGATGCACATATGTAACAAGATCGAATAATCTTGCGTAAGGAGAATGGAAACATGTGAAAAAAGGACAGAAACAAAAGTGTCTATCCTATGAAAGCAATTTTTTTGTTGATCACAACACGAGATGCACCTATGTAACAAGACCGAATAATCTTGCGTAACAGGGTCATAGAATGTTGTAACAAATAATTTGTGGTATTGTAACAATTTCTTTCTATCGTGGCAACAAAACCAACATACTTATGGAACAAGAAAAATCATCGCAGTGCATTGCAACAAAATTACCTATATAAGCAACAATTTGGACTCTTACTGCAACAAAAATAAAACTACTGTAACAAAAACATTTACAACAAAATCACACTATATATGAAACAACATTCATTTCTCATGATAACAAAAAAATTTGGTCGTATGCAACATTCTCCTTGGCAGCTTCACATGCAGAATCCTCCTTGCCGGCTCCACCCAATGTCCTTGCCCATTGCCACAACCACCAGGGTCGCCGATGGAGATGCAGGGGACAACACCCGGTGGGAAGACATCTTCCTCTTGAGAACACGAAGAAGACAAAGCAACTAGGACTCGACGAGGGCAGTGCCGCAGCACGCACACTCGGCGAGGTTGATGTGGTCGACGTCAGCGTTCATGCTGAAGACGCAATGGAGGGAGGGGATGTTGGAGGAACGGAGCATTGACACGTATGGCGCCACCACCCATGACAACCGTGACACGGGAGGCTCAAGCATGGCGGCAACCACAATGAGGAAGGTTAGGAGTGAGCTAAACGTGGAAGCGCTCTCGCAATGCTACAACGAAGGTCGCGTCTGGCTGGCGGAGGAGAAGGAAGGCCATGAGGCTCGATGGTGAAGGTCACGTCCGGTTGGGGCCGATGGTTGGGGCAGTTAGGATTCGTAGATTATATAGGCCATATGAAAGCCGTTGGATGAATAGATATAGGAGTCCTATAGAAAGACACGATCGGACTATAGGTTGGAAGAGTTTCCCTCATTGCTACATGCAAAAGAAATTTTGTGGACTCAATACCCATACGAAGCACGCATGTGCTTCCCTGGTAAATGCACATGTGTATATATATTGATTCGATCATAGGGATTGAATCTTGGCAGATGGAACCAAGCCACTGGTGTTCCCACCCCCGTGCCACTAACCCATCCTTTCACTACACAAGCAAATTCTAATACTGCTACAATGCTAGAGACCTATGGACGTTAGTTCATGATTTCCCCACGCAAAAAGTGTTTACTGACCGCTTCAGTAAAGAAGAAAGAGAATGGATTTTGTAAGTGCAAGGTGTTTGAGTTTAGAGATTAGGTACTATGATTGTTGCAAACTATTCTGCTGAATTTTCATATGTGAACAGAAGAACTTAGTTTCAGAAAAAAGAAGAAGAACCCAAAATTTACAGTAGTCTAGCTTGACTGGGTTTTTCCATTCGAAAATGGAACTGAAGAATAACCTAAAACCATTGATCGTACTAATGAAAAAGTCTAGGATGCGAAGAGGAAATCATTGCTTGGAGTCTTTTCTGCATCTATAATTGTGTTCACTAACGTATGAAAAGTTTCAGAATGGCACCGGCTCAACCTGAACTGGACCAGGCCCTTTTCAGATTGAAGCAAGTGACCTTCTCATTCCTCATTAAAGAGCCTAACTAAAGCTGAAAAGCTCAGTACGTAGTCCTCCAATTGCATCCTTCTGTTGGCGTTTCTAAGAGGTAAGCAAAGTTGACCACGATCCAGCACTTCGTGAAGGCATCACTACCAATTAATAACGGCACATGAGATGCCTAATATTCAGAACTTCTGGGCTGACTTCTGGTGCAACTTGGCTTTCAAAAAAGGGCTGTCAATATCACTGCATGTGCAAAATTAAGTTTAGTGAATTGTGATGAAAATAACGTTAAAAAGTCTATGCAAATAGTCTAAATAACTATAGATATGCAAATTTCTCTCCCATTGTACTCATACTTCCAGAAAGAGGTGCATCATCTGGACGGAAAATTATATCCCCTTGTTGATTTTGGATAGACCGGCGTTTCTGATTTTCTGACACTTGACAGAAAATATAAGATAGGGTATTAACATCAGATTAGCTGGTTGCTGGTGTTAGATCGGTGGAGATACGAGGGACGAGGAATTCCAATCTCTTAATTCAAGGAAAACGGCAGCTGATGCAGATGTTTTGCAAGTATGCGTTCCCCATGTGTGCTCATAGAAAAGAAAAACTCTACTGACATACGCAGATTGGTGCACCTAACCACAACTAACTAGCCACCGGAGAAAAGATCATCCATATATTCCTAATCCTGTCCGTGGAACACCGGCCTGACTCTCATGGGATTTCATACTCAACAGAAAAGAAAAACTTTATGGCGTCCGCACTGTTGTACCTAACCCAAAATAGAGTGCATCACCGCAGTAAAAGATTATCTATGTGCTCCTAATCACCTAGTTGGAGCACCCGAAAAATATTTCTGTGGAGGACTGCGCAGATTGCTTTTGGATTACCAATTCCTTGTAGCATCCTCGTATGTTGGGAGGAAAGTTAGGAAGGGTGGACGGGTCCTCTTCGAAGCGCAGAAATTGAAAAAAAATATAAAAAGTATATATTTAGTTGTTACGGTACGTTGTATTCTACAAAAATAAAAAATACAGGAATAAATAATAAAATTTGTTTGGTTGCACCATCAAAAAAACACATGAATTTTCTTCAGAGATTAGGTATATGTCATAGTTGTCATAGATAAAGATAAATTTGAGGTTAGACTCAATTGAAATTTTCCTTCTGAATTGAGTGCAAAGTAGCTCATAGAAAAAGTTCCTAAGATTTCTAATTCTTCCAATGAAATAGCCTCTACACGAGAAATTCTTAAGAACTGAAATCCTATAAATTTTTTTTTGAAATTCCTTTGAATCAAATAAGCCCGAGCTTTGCAAGCTTATCATTGTGGCATTTTCGGGTCTGTTTGGTACTCCCTTCGTTCATATATATATGTAAGGCTTATTTTGGTTGGTTAAGATAAGATTTTTGACTAATAATTACTCTATTAGTATATAGTTTATGTGATATAAAATTACAATCATAAATAAATACTTTTGATCAAATCTTTATTTTAACTAGTCAAAATACACACTATATATCTGTACAAAGCGAGTAGTAAAAGAGGAAGGTAAAAACACCATACGTGTTGTCCACTTATCACACAAAAGGCTTTATGTCTAGGTTATATGGAAAATTATATCATCATAGGTTCTCGGGGTTACAATTTCGATAATAAATTTGTAATATGTGTTGTTCACTTGTCACCCGAGTGAACTATGAACATGAAGCCGGAGTTTGTAGACTCTAGGCAGGAAGACGCACATACGTGCCTGAAAAGCAAGCGGCGCACCCCAATGCTGGGGAGGCACATCGGCGGTGGCGCCGCTGCACAGGGCTCAGCTCGTGGTCGGTGAAATGCTCAAGATACGTACACGGTACACAGATATCTGCCACCAGGACCGTACACGTGTGCATGTTACCGAATCGCAAGTCTCTTGATTTCTAGGGCAGAATGGCATGTTTGACTGGCTAGGGCTTTTCTCCAAAGTAAAAGGGGCACGCGTAGCGGGGTTTGACCAGCATGGTGGATTATCCGTGAACTAATGTAAGGGAGAATCATTTTTCTAGATACTGGAGGAATTTTTTATTCTCCTGATCTCTGCATCGTGTGACGCACATAGCTACCAAATTATTATATCGATATTATAAATAAGTAGTAAAATAAAAAGGTATAACATATCACATAATGTATCACTCAATTATTACATAGCCTATTCAGCGTTCGCCACTCAAACCGAGACGTAAACTCCATGGTAAGCAACCCTCATATCTTGTAGTCTAGCTTCCATTAGTGTTTATGTCGTGCAAATGATGTAGAGAAGATCAAGACCGTAGTCAATTGATACACAAGAATACTACCTGTAAATGATTAGAATTTTTTTTGTCAAAAACCAAATCATCCCTGCATACCAAATAGACCAAAAAAGTGTGGCAAGCCCCATATAAACAGGAGACCGTAAGGCCACGATAACCATTTAGCCATCTTCTAAGAATATGTCTAATGCTATGTGGCAGGGGAATATTAAACGTTAATAGGACGGAGTGTCAGGCCACTCGAGCTATTGAACATTAAAAAGAGATGTTGAATAGTTTCATCATGGTTACAAAAATTGCATTGTTTATCCCCCTGCCAATTGCGTCTCGCTAGATTATCTTTAGTTAAAACCACTCATCTACTAAGGTACCACAAAAGAATCTTAATTTTCAGCGACAACTTAAGCTTCCAAATGTGTTGACATCTAGAATGGAATTCCCAATTCCCCATGGCATCATACATAGATTGGACCAAAAAACATCCAGATGAATGTGATTTAATTAAACACCTGACACCTTTTGAACTAAGGCTTTCCAGGCCACTAAGCGTCGGCCAATGCACATTCAACAGAACTAAACCCATGATCTCGACTACTCTAGCATGTTTTTTCCTTGTAATGTTGTATAGATGGAGAAATGTCATGTGTAGGGGAGTACTGTCAACCCACACATGCTCCCAAAACCTAATCTCTTACCATGGTTTACCTGAAAAGAACCAAAACCAAAAAATTGGTCCTTAAATTTTATCAACCCCTTTCAAAAGCGAAAATCTGTGGGTTGGACATGTACAAGTGATAAAGGATTACTCTATTGGTATTTCTTTCTAAGTAGCTCCTACCAGATCCTATCCTCATTTAAAATATTGAAAAGCCATTTACTTAACAAGCAAATGTTCTTGATCTCTAGGTTCTGGATGCCAAGCCCAACTTGGTCTTTGGGTTGAAAAACTATATCTCA
The DNA here is from genome assembly GCA_019208055.1 of Stipa capillata. Classification (NCBI taxonomy): domain Eukaryota; kingdom Viridiplantae; phylum Streptophyta; class Magnoliopsida; order Poales; family Poaceae; genus Stipa; species Stipa capillata. The sequence goes on along the minus strand of JAGXJF010004938.1, from coordinate 139,074 downwards.
TTTAGAAAAATCTGGATGTGCAGAAGTCCAACCATTTGCGCACTTCTTTAGATAGCTCAAAAAAAGACATCATAAATAAAGGAAGATTACTTAAAACATAGTAAGTTTCGTCCTTTCCAACTACTCAACCTTTTCTCAAAGTGATCTTCTACACCCTTCTAGTCTCTATTGTGGAGTTCTCGAAAGTGAATCAGTATTTCTAGATATCTAAACGGAAACGAACCCACCCTACACCCAAAATTTTGAGTTTATTGGGTTTTATAATCCTTGGCTTTGCCGAAATAGTATAACTCACTTTTATGAAAGTTTATTTTCAGCTCCGAGAGTTGTTCAAAGGTGCTTACCAACAACTTCATATTGATCAACTGCTCTATATGTGGTCCATAAACAGTATAGTGTCATCTGCGTATTGAAGAACGAACAAGCCATTATCGAACAGATGAGGAACAACGCCTCTAATCTACACACATTCTTTAGCCCACATGATGAAATAAATAACATGTCTGCCACAATATTAAATAGGATTAGCGACAAAGGGTCACCCTGTCGGTGGTCTTTTCTGGTATGGAAATTAGGGCCTACATCATCATTAACCTTAATGGTCACACTGCCCCGTTGGATAAAACTATCAATCCATGTGCACTACTTTCGGAAAAACCCCTTCATACGCAGGGTTTGTTGTAAGAATGACCATTTCATTTTGTCATAGGCCTTCTCAAAATCGATCTTGAAAATGACGCCATAAAGTTTTTTGTGTGAAGTTCGTGGATGGTCTCATGTAAAATGACCACTCCCTCCATGATATTGTGTCCAGGCAAAAGGCAGTTTGCGTGGGGCGGATCACTTTGTGAGCTACCATCGTGATACAGTTGTTACCAACCTTAGTAAAAAAATTTGAAATTCACATTTGATACACAAATCAGCCTATATTGTCATATCCACCGTGCGTCCATTCCTTTTGGAAGTAGGGTGATAACCCCGAAATTGAGGCTGTGAAGAGGTAATATCCCAACGTGGAAGTCCCTAAACTTAGCTAAAAGGTCCCCTTTAATAACATATCTTAGACTGCCAATGTGCCATAGTTGACGTGCCTCCCTGGGTATTGTGCCAAATATCCGACACCATCTCATAAAGACCATCTCGGTTAAACCAAGCAAGCTCAAATTTAAACAAAGGTTGATTTCCTAGGTGAGAGGACGTCCCGATATTGACAAGCAAGGGCGTATGGTCTGATAAAAACCGTTCCAGTGCCCGGACTGGTACCGTTTCCCACTCTATGTTCATAAGGGCTCTATCTAGCTTTTCAAAGGTCGGGTTGTCTAAGGAGTTAGCTCAAGTGAATTTTTTATTAGAGAACAAAATCTCACGTAGTTCAAGGCTATCAACGACAGCATTAAACAAAACGGACCAATGCACATCAAAGTGATCATTGTTTTTCTCAGCTCGCCTCCATATAATGTTGAAATCCCCCTATCAACATAGATAGAGTTTCATTACTATTTGACCGCACCAACTTCGTCAGAAACTCCTCTTTATATTCGTTTTGAGCAGCACCATAGACAGTTATAAGAATCCATTGGAACCTATCCACTTTATTCCATAAATGGAATTTAAGGAAAAACTCCCCATGGTTGATGGATGCTATATCAAACACTGCAAGGTTAATACCCAACGAAATTCCTCCGGATTGACCCCATGGAGGAGTCCAACTCCAAAGAAAGTCACCCCCCCCCACCCCCAAGAGTTGATTGGGATGCCTATAAAAAAAGGTCTTTCCATGTTCCAAAATCACCACAAAATCTAGGTTGTGTTCTTTAACAAGTTCCGCTATATGTCCATGTTTCACTAGGTCCCCAAGACCTCTGCTATTCCAGAAAATACCACTCTTTTTTTAACACTACGTTTCTATTTGGACTTATTATGGAAAACCTGGTAGATATTTTCTTAGAAACTTTAACATAAGGTTTCCGGGTAGCCACATGGACGGGATCAGCTGGTCCAACTGTTCCTCTACTAAATCATCACACAGGTGTTCAGTCGAAGCTAAGACGAGCTGCTCTTTCTTTTCAATAGGTTTAGAGCTACAAACATCCGTATGCTTATGTACTTCCTTTTTACTTAGCAAAACAAGCAACCTGTCCAACTCTATTCTCTTAAACAAACTAACATATTCATCTATCTCAGCATCATCGGCTCCTAACAATATACCAATCTGAACCATATCAGAAGTAATAGTAGAGGTTGGCATATCTAAATAAGACATACAAATTGGGGAATCGAGGTTCCAAATTTGTGCCATCTGCTTGGCACGAGTCAACGAGTCCTCATCAACATTAGGACGCTGGCTAATCCGTCCGCTCCTCCTAGGATCCGCAGGTGTGGTGGGCTCTTCCCGCATCCTTGTTCGCTGTACCATGGTGGAGTCTGCCAAAGCAGCCGTGATCGGGATAGCAGAAATACCGTACACTGCAGCCTCACCATCCTCTCGAGAGTACCCTGCATCCATAATCGTTTGGATGAGGACCGCCCTAGAAGTAGGAGACAGAGTGCACCCTATCTCGCTACAGCTGGCGACTCATCCTTCGCATCCACCACCGCGACAGCACCAGTGCCACGACATGCAGGTCTCACAGGCTCTGCTTCAGTAGACAACGAATGCAGCGCGCGAGCAGCACACCCATCGCCACTAGCATTAGCAGAGTTGCAATGGGATGTGCCGCAACCCCCGGGACATGACGCGCACTTCCCTAGCCGATTGCTCCTCTAGATCCGAGCAAATAGCCAACGCAGAGAAAAAGTTTCATGGTCTAGGGTTTTGGATGGTGCTTTATGTTCTGGCCCAGGTAGATATGGCAAAATCGACCCAAGTGGGACCAACGATGGTGGAATTGGCCGCGTGATCAACGCTTGCCGAAACTATTGCAGAGAAAACGATGTGGTTCGGTTTTGACTTTGAATGCCCACACGATCCCCAACTGTATCCATGTCATCATCTACCACCGAAGATCCGGAGCAGGCCTCCATTGTCGTCACTGACGTGTCACACGATTGAACGAACAGCGGCCGAGGGCAGATCGGCGAGGATATTGCCCTCGGCGGATGACGAGCGTGCCGGTCTGCCGTACCTCACCCCTCCGTCAAATCGAGACCCCGGTCACTGAGGCCATGGCGTCCCCGAGCGTAAATGCCGGTGGTACGCGTCTGGGAGGTAAAGGTCCTTGTCAGGGAGGCACCACCGCACTTGTGGAGTGCCGAGGCCTGACCGTCGTACCTCGAAATTGCCCACCTGTTGTCTTAGTCGATCTCCGGCAGCGTACTTCGGTCCAGCCTTTCTCCACTTTGGCACTAGCATGCAACAATAGAAATCACATTAGTGATTGTAGAACAAATAGTAGATCAACAATGGAGAAGACAAGAGAGAGATTGAATCGTTGTTGTTGCTGCCGTCGTTGGCATTGTCGATGATCGCCCAAAATCGCCCTCCCATCACCCCTCTGCTTTTTTCTCTCATCTATGCTAAATTGCACTTTCAGGGAGAAGGACTATGGCCCGAGAAATTTTCTTAGCATGATTGTTCTAAGAAATATCATAACTCGTGGACATACATACACTAGCAGTCATCCATATGCAATGCACATTTTACACAATATATATTACATGAAATACACTCATATATATAGAAAACTACTTAAAGGAAAAAACGATGTATTAAACTTATCTTAAAAACATAAGCACTAAACATATAGGCTTAGATTAATAATTTCAGACGGCTAAGATTGAAAGTATCATACCCTAACTCATGCTATTTATATTGGTATAGATATGCGGAAAACTACTCGAAGAAAAAAACCGTGCTAATTTTTTGTGAATAAAGAGCATAAAACAATTTTTTAGACATGAAAAACAACAATATTCAGGTATACTAATTATAATCTAGAAATAATTAAGAGATAATAAGTATAATTATAAAATAATAAATATGGGAGTGATTGGGAAAAATTTTACAACTATTAGATTGTGAATTAGAAAATTATATTAATAATTTCGAAGTAGACTGAGATTAAAAATATTCTATACTAACTCGTGACTTTTATATTTGATTTGGAGGAGCAACCCCAAGTCAATATATGTGAAACTGTCCCCGTTTTTATCAGACCAATCCGATTATCCTATGGTGAGGGGTATACATCAACTTCTCTGCAATCTAGGCAGCACATCTCTTTCCCGGAAAATAGGCATAGGTAAAAGAGAAGCCCAAAAGAAGAAGAACGGGCGCGCGACGCGACAAGACGCGACGCAGTCATGCCATGAGGCAGAGCAGTAAAAAAGAAGCCTCGGTCCCCTAACCGCGGGTCGCTGTCCCTCCCAAGTCGAGAAACACGGGCCAGGACGCGCCGCAGCGTGCAGCACGGTCCTGTTCGCTCGCTCGCTCGTTCTCCCGGTCGGTGGGTTCGTAGCGTGGAGTCGAAGCCTTCCAACTCCCAGCATCCTCCCCTTCCCTTCCCTTCTCCCCCCTCCAAACTCCACCGCTACCTGCTACTGCCTTTGACTCCCCTCGCGCTTCCATCCCCCGCCTCCCGCACGCCTCATTCCGCTGGTTGCCGTGGGCCGTGGCTGCTTCTGCTCTCTTCCTCGCTCGCTCTGGTGGCTGCGGGCCACGAGGCGGGCAGTCCGACCCGAGGCCTTGCTGTGTGGCTCGTGCATTGCGGCTGGGGAGCGCTCGGCTCGGCCTGTTGCGAGCTTCTGAATCGCGTGGCGTGGCGGCTGCGGCGATTCCCCGCGGCCGGCGCGTGTTGCTCGTGCTGCGCTTGATCTCGCGCGTGGAGTCCGTGCCCCCAGATTCCGTTGGGGGGTTTCGGTGATCTGCGCATTGTTGTGGAAGGAGGATCGAGCGGTGAGTTTTTTTTTCTTTCTGAAAAGAGAAATTTTCGGTGGGAGTTTGTGGGGTTGTCGCTAGATTCGCGGTGCCTATTTCGTGTAATCTTTTGCTCGATAAAAATGATGTTTTCTCGCCAGTGCGTTTTTCTGAAGCCTTTCGCGATCTCTCTAGTGCGTTGCCGAATTTACGTGCTGTGGATATGAGCTCGAACTAGTTTTTCTCTTGTAAATAGCCTGTAATCGGAGCTCGTTACTGTTAGGCGCGGTTCCCGTTTTGCGATTTCCAAAATAATTTTGCTATTTCCCCTGATTTTCCCTGGATAAAGGGTGGTACCATATCTTCAGGTGGTACCTAGAGTCATGCTATTTTCTTACCTCGGTTTTTATTTTATTTTTCCTGCGATTTCGCCTTGAAATCTCCCGTTTTGGGCGAATAACTTGGTTACATGGGAGCTACTAGTTTCTAAATATGGGGTATTTAAATTTGACATACATAATCATATCGTGGGCGTGGGCACGTTAGAGGCGTGGTGGGTGCGGTATGACATGGAGAGTTCGTGTGGCCGGAATACTTGTTCTTTGTCGAAGGCAAGTACATGAGTCTGCCCATGGTTTTTTGCTAGTATGTCATGTACTCATGTGAGCCCAATTCTGGTATGCTACTTACAAGTATGGGATTGGTGTAATTGGAATCTTGTTGTTGTTATTTAAGCCTTATTCGCATCATTCCGACATGGATGTGCATAAACTCCAAGCCTTGTGTTACGTGGATGCCTTTGACGCAATCAACATCTCAGTGCAGTTGTTAAGTACCATCCATTCTTCTTTTACAGGATAAAGTTCATTCTTTGGAGTGCTTCTTCAGGCTAGAAGGGGACACCAACCTGCCTCGGTTTCACTGTTACACTTGCGGTAATGTGGTTGTAAAGCTTCCATCATACATCTTGGAATATTTGTGTGACCTTCAAGGCATTGATGAGTACTAGACCAGGGTGGCAGTTCAGCAGGAATTTATTTGACTTTCTGACTTGGATGGTTTAGTTCTGAATCGAGTGTTTCATGGTTATGTGATACTTTAGGCTGCAAATATATTGAATGTGAACCTCAGACCAACTTGCCAGAACAGTTTCAAGTGATGAAGAAATGGCACGGTGGTTCGGTCATAGTATCTTTGTTAGTTATCTTGATGTTAAGATATGTAATATTGGATAGCCCACTTGCGGAAAAATCTCTTCAGTATGTCTTCCAACAAAATAGCACGACCCAGCTACATTGGTTAGATGTTCCAAACCCACCTGCAGTTCAGAATCCACAGAACTTCTCTCAAGTAATATCAACTGAATTGTTATCTCCCAACCTTTCCATAACAAGAAATCTCTCTGATAGAGAAATACAGTCATTCCATTCTTGGAACCATCTGAGAGACCTAGTAAGTCATGCCCACATCCTACCAGATGGACTGGAGGCAATCAAGGAAGCTGGAGTTGCATGGAGGAAACTAAATGCAGCCCTTGAATATGATGATTCAGTTGTTTCAGTCAATGGCAGCACACAGCAGAAGGGCAAAGAGAAGCAATGCCCATATTCTATTCGAAGAATGAATGCTACGAGATTAGGTGATAGATTTGTCTTAAAGATACCCTGTGGGCTGATTCAGGGCTCTTCAATAACTGTTATTGGTACTCCTGGTGGTCTTATGGGTAATTTTAAGATAGAGCTAACTGGAGCTGCTGTCCCTGGTGAACCAGACCCTCCAATTGTGCTTCATTACAATGTCCGTCTTCTTGGTGATAAACTTACAGAAGATCCTGTAATAGTCCAAAATACATGGACTATAGCTGATGATTGGGGTTCTGAAGATCGTTGCCCATTCCCTGATTCGGATGCTAAGGACAGTGCAAAAGGTACTGCTTCTCTCATTGGTCCATATCTTACTCTGGACATGGCAATATCCATGGCATTGCATTACATTGCACATGAGTGATTCCTTCTAAATGCGACTCTGCAATTAAATAAATCTATCCACTTTGTTGAAGTATTGTAGCTAGCTTACAACTTCTGCTGTCATATACTGTCATAAAATATGCACCATGTTGAGGTATTGATCTTTTTTTAGATAGTGGAGGTATTGTATCTAAAATGGCCTCCTGCTTCGAACATCACTTGTGTGGAGCTTCTGTTATAATTATATCTTTTTATTCTTCACCCTTTTATTTGTACCCCTTAAGACCTGTTCAACAAAATAGATTGGGGTCTTGGTAAATAATATGTTCCTTTCCTTTGATCCCAGGCTTGACATACAGTATTTGTTGTCTGTTGTTTTTCAGTGGATGATTTGGAAAAATGTAGTAGCATGGTGAGCAATGACCAGAAACAAATCTTGGCCTCTAAGTTACATTCTAATGCTTCAACCATTCAACCTACCAGGAAAAAGAATGCAGAACCTAAAAAAAAATTTCCCTTCAAACAAGGATCCCTTGCTATAGCAATTCTTCGCGTTGGAGCAGAGGGGATCCATATGACTGTAGATGGGAAACATGTCAGTTCCTTCCCATTTCGAGAGGTAAGTCTTCTGTAAGAGCCATGGTGTGCTGTTGCATCTTACGACAGTATAGAGTGAAAATTACTTGTTGTTCCATACGGATCAATTATGGAATTATTTCCATAGGTCGAAATATGTTTGCATTGCTAATTTACTCATCTGATTACACATTGTCTTTTACCAGGATTTGGAACCAGGATTTGTTGGTGAAGTAAGAATTACAGGAGATATTAAATTGCTGTCTGTGATAGCAAGTGGCTTACCTACAACAGAGGACTTTGAGCATGTCACTGACCTGGAAATATTGAAGGCTCCACCTGTCCCCATGGATAAATCTGTTGATCTTTTCATTGGGGTCTTCTCTACAGCAAATAATTTTAAACGCAGAATGGCAGTTCGCAGAAGTTGGATGCAATATGATGCTGTCCGCTCAGGAAAAGTCTCAGTTCGGTTCTTTGTTGGCTTGGTAAGAATGAAAGATATATCTCCCTCTTGATTGCATTTGCACTCACTATATACTGGCTTGCAATTTATCACAAGATAACACTCTTTCCTTAACACTGTTGTCTAAACTTTTCTATCAGTTGTTTTCTGTCGTTTACTAACTTGGATTACAGCTCTTGACTTCATGGTCAATACTCATATGTCCCCTTTTCCTGTCATTGTTAATTAAAAGCATAAAAACGAGGTGGTGAATGAGGAGCTCTGGAATGAAGCACGAACATACGGAGACATCCAATTGATGCCGTTTGTTGATTATTACAGCCTGATTCTTTGGAAGACCATTGCCATTTGCATCTACGGGGTATGTATCTTTGTCTGGATATTTTATTTAATTTAGTGGAACACTGGGACTTCTGCATTTTCTAAGTTCACTTTTCCCTTACAGACAAATGTCCTATCTGCCAAGTATGTGATGAAAACAGATGATGATGCTTTTGTTCGCGTAGATGAGATACTTTCCTCCCTTCATCAAGTAAATGTGAGCCATGGACTGTTGTATGGTCGTGTCAATTCTGATTCTCAGCCTCATCGAGACCCATATAGCAAGTGGTACATAACTCCAGAGGTAACATGTTTTAAACTATATTTTTTACATACTATTATGCACACATCTTTTTGGCACACAGGAAACTCTTTGTGTAAGTTGTTGTGATTTTCATGTGTATTATCATTTATCATGTATTAGATGCTTAGGCAAATGTTTTTGCTGCTATCCCAGTCATCTAATTTTCTGCATCTTTACTTGATCTAGGAATGGCCCGAGGAGAGTTATCCCCCATGGGCACATGGTCCCAGGATACATTGTATCTCAGGATGTAGCAAAAGAAGTTTACAGGAAACACAAGAAGGGGGAGCTAAAGGTACCTCAACTTTCTCTAAAATTTCTAAGAGGGGGCACTCTTTCCTGTCAGAGATAGTGAATTCTCTTCAGTTGCTTCAATTTGAGAGAAATGCCATGCTTTCCAGCTCGTGGTTCCTGCTGCGGTGCGAGCTGAGAGGATATTAACTGTGCTCTTGACTTGCAGATGTTCAAGCTGGAGGATGTTGCGATGGGAATATGGATCAATGAGATGAAGAAGGGAGGCTTTGATATTAAATATGTGAATGATGGAAGGATCTTGGTGGAAGGCTGTGAGGATGGGTATGTAGTTGCCCACTACCAGGAGCCAAGGGAGATGATGTGCCTCTGGGACAAATTTCAGAAAACAAAGCGAGGAAGCTGTTGCAAAGAGTGACAGTAAACAGTCTTTGTTGTTCTGAACTGCTGCCTGCTGACACCTATGACAAGCTTGACACGACCCCATGTAAGAGGAGCCGATTTGCCTCTTGCTGATTGTTTCTGATTACAGAATTGTTAGGCGATAATTTTTTGGATATCACCCATTTTTTGTGTCGGCGGTCTGAGTTCTTTCAAGGCTGACTACCATATTTTGTAGATGATGTAGTAGGTCTCTTCAGTTTTGGGCATAGATAGGAAGGTGTGGCTTCTTGTAACATATCTTACTAGAACGTAAGATTACAATTTTAGGATTAGATGCAGAGGCAGTGTTAGCATTCTTTCCAAATGAATGCACTTTGTATCTGATGTAAAGCTATTTGAAAACTACTCTATTGTATAATCCAATTCCTGTCCAGTGCATACCTAAATTTTGCCAAGTTATACAGTGCCGGTATTTCAAAGATCTTCAAAGTACTGCGTTACTATTCTATATCACATGTAAGGTTGCCAGATCCTGAAGGATAAAAAGAACAAGACACCATGCAGCCGATGATGCCATAGCGCGTGTTGGGGAACACGAGGAAGAGGCCGCTGCACACCGCACCGACCATGAGAGAAAGCTCTCCATCATCCATCTCCTTCCGGTGTCCGGGGAAGAGGAACCCGGATACCCGGTAGTCGGAGAGCGCGACGGCCGCGAACACGAGCACCGCCATGACGGCGTGCACGACGTCGATAAAGGCGAGCCGGAGCCTGTCCCTCCCCGGGCACCTCCACGCCCAGCCCGGTCCTGAAGAGCGACAGCCCCCTCGGCGTGACTAAGCCGTAGTGCACCTGCCGTCGGGGGCGCGGAAGCTGTCGGTGAAGTGGAAGAGGAAGCAGGAGGCGACGCAGAGCGCGAGGAGGACCCTGAGCATGGCGGCGCTGGCCGCGGAGCAGGAGCCGTCGCCGGAGGCCGCCGGGAGGAGCATCTCGAAGGCGAGGAGCGTGCCGGTGGAGAGGAAGTTGACGAGCATGGACGTCTTGGAGAGCGTGCTCTGCACGCCCCTCGCCACCGCGCGGCGCTTCCGGCTGCCGCCGCCGCTGCCGTGAGCGCACTGTGGCGGACCCCGGGGGGAGCACGCCGGGGAGGTGCGGTTCCGCGGGGAGCCGTCGCGGATCTCGACGGAGAGCGGGCCGGTGTTGCTGCCGATGGGTTCTTGGTCGGAGTACATACTTGGAACTGTTTTCTGCAACGTTCGGAGTGTGTTTTTTTGAAGGCTAGCTAGTGTTAATTTGCGCGGTTAGCAAACATTGGATGACTTTGAGTTGGAACGCCGTGCCAACCGCTGCTGACCGTAACTGCCCCTTCCATCTCCTAGCGTGTCGTATGATGGTTGCTTATGTAGAGGAGAGATGAGAAGAAGACAGAATAATTTCTGGTTGTTCGACTTGCTTCTAAATGTATGCACCTCATATCCAACTTTGTACCTCACAATAGTGTATTCAGGCGCGGCGACAGGGTTAGGGTTCAGGTTTAGGATTAACTTGGGCTTGATCGTTAAATTGGGCAGTGCAAGATGATACACAAATTAAGACAGTAAGACGACACTGAAAACGCGGCAAAAATGGGATGGCGGGAGAGGTGGTTGTGGCTTGGTGGGACGATGGAGGAGAAGACACACGGTGCCAATAATGTCAACTGTATCGAGAGTCGATAGGCAACAACAACGTTGGTTTTTTTTTAAGGAACCGAGAGAAGCAATTGTGACAATATTTACATAGCGGGCCTGTTTGGAGGGATGGGGCAACAAGTCCAAAAACCCCAGGAGATCCACATGCGGACTACTCCCCGTGCATAAAACCTTTAGGTATAGTGTTTGCTACAATAGTCGACTGACTAATGTCTCCATATGCCAAGGAGGAAACCTCCTGGTAAGTCATGTGAGAATCGGTGAAGATCCATCCATTTCTCTCTTTCCAAACATTCCACATAACATAGAGGAGATGCCGCTAGGGGAACACCTATGGTCCGCCGGGGCCGCCACAAGGATGCCTTCCCACCAATTGTCGACCGAAGAGAAACCTATGGCCAAGGTGCAAGGCACCCCAACCAATGTGGGCGAATTGACATTCCCTGCACATGTGAGTCGAGGTCTCCAAGGCCAAGAGGCAGAGCTGGCACACAAGGTTATGCGGCCAACCACACAAAGCCAACATGTCCACCATGAGGATGCGGTTGTGTAGAACCAGTAGGAGAAAAGTTTACATTTTGGCTCTTCCCGCCAGATCTTAGCCGATTTAAACTTAGTGAAGCATCATGCGAACTGGATAGCATAGCGCACGCCCGTAGAGTACACCTGCGAGGGGGTGAGCTTCCAACTGATGGTGTCCTCCCGATTGGGGTCAATGACAAAAATCCTTCAAAAGATTCCATATGTCAATAAATTGAAGCAACTATTCTAGACTATTTAGCCTTGCCACAACAAATGTCTAGTTTTTATTCTCCGGCGCTTTCTTAACATATTTTTTTTCCTAGTTGCAATTGCATATAGCGCCAGAGCACGGGAGCATAGAGACTGGCCACCGATCCAGTTGTCCTGCCATAACTGTGTCTTGATCCATTCCCCCCACAATGATCATGGTGAATGCCCTGAAAAGCACCTAATCGACCTCGTCACATGGCAGCTGAGTCCTCACCTATGGTAGGCTCGGGTCCATCCATTGGAACCACGGTCACCTCAACCGTGGGGCCCTACCAAACCTCCCAATAGTGAGTGTGTTGGAGTTTGGAGTTACTTAGAGTTGTTCGGATCAGGGATCTAATTCATTCTAGAGCGTAACGTGCTAAAACCTTACTAAGCGCTAAGTGGAATTGCTAACTAGAGGTTGCAGAGATTCTTCTTCATCTCGGTTCTTAAGCGTGTTGAGCATTGAGTAGTTCGTTTGAATTTTTTGGAAGTTAAATATTTGGGATCTAAAATATTGTGCTAAAATTTGAGAAATACTATCTCCGTTCGAAAATAAGTGTGCAACTAAAATTTTTAACTTTGACTACTAATATATTCAAAAATATTTAGATTAGTGAGATGAAATTAGTACCATTAGATTTTTTAAGAAAAATATTTTTAAAATATAAATTTTTATAATATTTTATCAATATATACATATAAAAAGTAACAATCAAAAATGTATATTAGAAATCACGTCAGTGTCTAAAATAATATAATAACTATTTACGAACGGAAGGACTACGTAGTACGAGAGTACTAGGAGGTGGTGACAGGTTGAAGATAAAAGAGTGACCGCCACGTGTCTGCTCCCCCCAGGGCAAGCGAGCATTCCATCACTTCGATGGGGTTGGGCTGACCACGCCATAGAGTCCCGCTCAGCGCTCGGTGCTTTGGGCCACTCGGGTTGTGGGCTGTAGTTACGACACCATGCAACTATATGCAAGTCAGTGGAGACTGAACAGCAACGCCCTAGTAGCCATTGTCCTCTTTAGAATCAAGATTGCCCTCGCCGGCCTTAACCTGCGCCCCAGGCCAGCTGCCAATACTCGTTGCCAAAAGAAAAGGTTTGATTTTCATTAACTTTTTTAACCTACTCGGTCAAATATCTCTCTAAACTAAAAAAAAATGTCAATTTACACCCTGAAGTATAACAGATACAAATAACCCCTAAAGTAGTTTTGAGATGGTTTTGCATATGTGAACGATGATGTGGCAAACCGCTTGGTGGTTTTAACATCGTGACATATAACATACAAATAACATGAAAATAATTCATAAATTTATATTTAAATTTTTTTTATACCATGGGGCTTGTGTGTCTTCTTCTTTCCTTCTCCTCTGTCTTCCTCATAAATTTTTATTTTAAGATAAACTTTATACAAGAGAGATGGTGATGTGCTCAGCGGAAGATGTAGCATAAGAATGACACGTGGAAGAAAATAAATTCCTTAATAGCATGTGGGCCTTTATAATGGAAAGAAGATAGAAGAATATAACATGTGGCTCTCATTTTTATAAAAAAATAACTTTATTTAAATGCTAAAATCTTCATCTTGGTAGCCCACATGGGAAAACAGCCTTTAATAAGCGTCACATCAATTGCGACATAGGAAAAACAGTCTAGAAAATCACTCTATGAAGTTATATGTGCAGGTTTTCATACTTCAGGGCGTGAATTGGATCACCTTTTAGTTTAGTAGGTTATTTAGCTGAATAGGCCTATTTCATAATGAAAATCACACTTTTTCCTTAAAGAAATTAGGTCGTGCGTCGTTCTATTTGTATCCAGGCCAGCCATCGGCTGCCGCGTGGTCCAGCATATTCCGTAGCTAACCATTCGGCCGCCTTCGCGATGGGCCAAGCTGCACAGCCTGGCATGTTTACATGGGTTGTGGGCCACGGTTTGTCTTAATTTTGGTTAGGTTACCCCAAAATGGGTTCTGAAGTTGAAATCTCTCAAACTGAAAGTAAAACAAAAATCCAATTTAAAATTATGATTTTAGATTTTTCGGACTGGGAGGAGGTCGCCAGAGAACATGATAACGTGGCGGATTGAGAGAGTTGACCTTACAGTAGCTAGTTGTTCCCTAGTTTACCTACCCCTAACTACTTGCAAACTAAGAAATTAACAAACACAAAATATGAGAAAACAAAACAGCATAAAGATCCATGCATGGCCTAGCTCGCGATTCTTCACATACACAAAAATTGTTACACCCGCTGGTACACACACACACATCGTTCACCCGATCCGTTCCATTGCAGACAGACACATCATAATTTGGTCAGGATCCAAGCAGACACATAAGACCATGCACGACATACCCATGGCAGAGCCGATGCATTTGCGTCAGCGACGGCGTCGCAGGCGCGCACGCACGCTAGCTGGCGGTGCCGTTGGCGACGATGGTGATGTTGAGCCTCTTGAGCGTCTCGAGCGCGATGAGCTCGTTGGCCCTGTCGGTGGGGTGGTACTCGTCCCAGAACACGTACTTGCTGCGGTCCTTGCACAGCGTGGAGAGTGGCGTGCATGTCAGCGTCGGCCGCACCCGCCCCAGCGTGCAGCAGGGCGCGTGCGAGTTGTTGAAGCCGTGCATGTATGGCCGGTCGATGATGTCCTGGAAGTAGTCATACACGTCCCCGAACTGGAACGTCGCGTTCGGCAGCGACGCCGACAGGGACCTGATCATGGCCCCCGCCTGCTTGTTGAAGCTCAGTGCCAGCTTGTTGGTCGACTCCTGGCACGCGCTCGACGACGTCTGCAGGATCCGCTGCAGCGGGATGCACCCCATTGGCCCCAGCCCGAAGAAGGTGACCCTCCGGGCGCCCAGCCCGTGCAGCAGCTTGAGCTGGGCCTCGAGCGTTGTGACCATGTGCTTGACGAAGGTTTCGCTGTTGTAGGTCCAGGAGTCGGAGTAGACGGGGAGGAGGTAGTTGTTGATGAAGTCGTTGGCGCCCAAGGCCACCACGTAGTACGCGTCGCCGAAGAGCTTGTCGGCCGCTGCCTTGCCCATCTTCTCGCGCATGAACGCCTGCGTCCCCTGGAACAGCTCGATCTGCTTGTACAGCGAGAACCTCTGTATCTGCATGTTAAATCAAAGTGTGCAGCGTGCTCATGTCATGATGCTGTTGCTGCCATGCATGCTACGATCGAGAATGGATGGATGTCTTACGAAGAGGGATGATGTCTCGTTGAGGATGCCTCCGCCGCCGGAGGCGTAGTTGAGGCCGTTCTTGAAGATGACGTCCTCGTCCACCGACGGGTCCAGGAACGCCGGCGGCCTCGGCAGGCCCATCTTGTCGCCGATGATGTCGGCCACGGTGCGGCCGTTGCAGAACCTGCCGTTGGGCATGCCGATGCCGAAGTCGATGCCGTACCACGGCGTGGCCGCGCGGGCCAGGCTCTTGGTCAGGTAGTTGTTGTTGCCGACGTCCGAGAGCGAGTCGCCGAAGATGAACTGCACCACGTCGCCGTGGCACCGCCTGCTTGCCAGGCCCAAGAACAGCATCAGTGACAACGCAACGGCCAGCGACTTCTTCTCGCAACCCATCTTTCGATCTGCAAACACGTACTCCTGTTCGGGCTCTCTGTGTCGAGGAGGTGGCCAAGCAAGTATCAAGGTCTCTTATCGAATTGATTTGCATATATAGATGGAGGTCTGGGAATGGAGTATTGGTGTGGTTTGAAGCGGGGAGGGGAGTTGGGAGTGGATCAGCAGGTTGGATTGGATGCACCTATGTACCTACCTGTGATGCGTGGGGAGGGAAACTTTGAGCGAGCTCCGGTGGCAAGTGGAGGAGTTGGCCTAACATGGCCGTTTACTGGTATGGTCGCTGTCAGCCAGCAGCAACTTATCCTCCTTGCAGCATAAACATTCCAAGAACCGTTTGTTTGCTTCAACGTTCTTTTCTCTTTTTATTTTGGGACGGCATAACATGTTCAGGCTCTTCGGAAACCAAAAAAAGCTAGAAAAACAGAGATAAAGAGATCAATTCCAGCTTGTTCACCCATAACATGCATGTTGGATTCCTCACATGTTCAGGCATAACATTTTGAGAAGGAAAAAAGTCTGATTTTCGACCAGAAATTAGTCTACTTGGCCAAAAACCACCATAAACTAAAAAATGACCAATTTTGCACCCTAAAATATAAAAACAGGTACAAATAACCTCTTAGAGTGATTTTATAGGTAGTTTTATCTATATAGACAATGAC
Source organism: Stipa capillata (assembly GCA_019208055.1). Lineage (NCBI taxonomy): Eukaryota > Viridiplantae > Streptophyta > Magnoliopsida > Poales > Poaceae > Stipa > Stipa capillata. The sequence continues at coordinate 123,223 of JAGXJF010004938.1, read as the reverse complement.
GTGGCAAAACTATAGGTTGACATTGTTGCATATAACATGCAGACGATGTCGCAATTACTCATAGTTTATATTTAGAAAATTTTTATACAATGAGATTTGTTAATGATATGTGGGCCTTATAGCAGAAAGAAGATAGATGGAGTTAACATGTGACCCTCATTTTATAAAAGACTTATTTTAAATGTTGAAATACCATTGTGGTAACAAACGTGGCAAAACAACTATTGTTAAGCGTCGCATTAGGCAAAGTCGTGTACAAAACCACTTTTGTGTTATTTTATCGGTTTTTATACTTCAAAGCGCGAGTCTGTTTTCTAGTTTATGGGTTATTTGGCCAAATAGTCTAATTCTAGAGTGAACGGGCTTTTTCCTTATTTAATCGGTTGTTCACCTCCACAAATTGATACTTCACTTTGTGCACATAGCAGAATAACTAGAGGGCTTTCTAGATCGGTCCAACCTGCCCAAACTTACACCCCCTAGCTAACGTGCATGGGTGCTGCACTGCTACAGTGGCACACAGTTTCATTTGCTGATTGTATCGTGCGCTGCATGCGATGCAATACCAGCAACATGAGCATGAGAAAAGCAAAAACAGAGCTCCCCACAAGGAGACAACTCCAAGGCGTCGCTTATGCAAGCTAGCGCTCGTCATAGCCCCCCACAGGCCCGTACGCGTGCATGTGACACTGCGTCTGCGGTGGAGATCGCACGCACAAGAACAAGCAAACAAACAGAGCCAGGTACAATCATCAGTTCGCCACGACACCCCAGGCGTAACCCATCGTTCGCCTTCACGTGGATCATGCAATTCCGACGGCTGACATCAAGGGTGATTTTATGGAAGTTTAGCGCATGTTTGGTTTAAAACTATTATTGTCACGATTAATCTTAGATAGAGTATAGTTTGTTAGAAAAGTGTGGCTAATAAAATATTAACTATAAGTGTAGCAAATGTTAAAAAAAATTAAGTTTATGACATATAGATCATATACATAATAAACTTTGATAAATCACAACTGTGACACAAATAAATATGTACCCAGAAACCTATAGCGTGCCTACGATTAATAAGCATGATAAATTGTGGCGGGAGTCAAATAGTGTGCTAGTCTCTGACAACCGGTCCCGAGCTGTCAGTGCTGGGTGGACCTGCCCAGGGAGCTCGCCGTTTCCGTTTCACCCCAGGTGCTCCCCCACCTCCACGCCCTTCTCGAATCCACGGCTAACTCCGCACCCACCCGCGTGAAGGAAAGTTACACGACCGACGGGCGGGTCCCACAAAGTGTGGGACCAGATTGTCAGCCGGTAAGTAGCGGGCTTCTGGGGCTCTCGCTATGTTGCCGTAGCTGGAGACCGAAACGGGGAAACGGCTAGCCCCCCCTTCGTGTGCGGCACCGGCCCCGCTTTCCAGTTGCCCGCAACGCGCAAACCCGCACGCCACGGCCGTTCGTACGTATCCCCCCGTCTCCCCCTCGTGCCGCCGCCGTCGTCGTCTTCTCCACGACTCCACCACCCCCACCTCCCTCGCGGCCATTTCTCGGCCCCACCACCCGTACGCCACCCCCACACAGCCAACACACACTCCACTCCGCTGCTCCACTACTCCCTCTCCCGCTCTCCACCACCGCGTGCGCCGCGCTTGCGCTCTGGGCGGTGGCAACGGTAACCCGTGCGCGCGCGCACACACCCCGATCGATCACCACGCCATGTCGTCGGCGGTCGCGTCCCCGGCTTCCTTCCTCGCGCTGGCGTCCGCGTCCCCGGGTGGGCGCAGGCGCGGGAGGGTGAGCGCCCCGCCCGCCGCCCTACACGCTGGGGCTAACGGGCGGCTGGCGCTGCACCTGCGCTGGCCCACGCAACGCACGGCTCGGGACGGGGCGATGGCGGGGCGCGCGGAGGCTGCAGGGGCTGCCGGGAAGGGCGCCGCGCCGGAGCGGAGGAGCGACGACGCTGCGCCTGCGCCCGCGAGGCAAACCCGTGCGCGGCGCGGCGGCGCTGCGGGCAAGGTGGTTACGGCTTACGACGCGTACATAACACCTCGAGATTGTCGTCTTCGAGAGGTTCCGCTTTGGCTTGCTATGTTTGGTTGAAACCGACGTGCGTGTGTGTGCACTGTGCAGGTCGCGAAACGGAGGGATCCCGTCCGGCCAGTCGATCGTCACGTCTCCGGCGAAGCGGCGAAAGGTAGCGAGGACGGGGCGTCTTCCCCGCCGGCACCGAGGCAGGACACACTCGGTCTGCCGAGCCAGAACGGCGCGTTGGTGAGCGGTGAAAATAAATCTATCGGCGGCGGCGACGCGCCGAAAGGCCGCGGAGCGTCCCCGCCGGCACCGGTACAGGACTCCCCCGGTCTGGCGAGCCAGAACGGCGCGGCGGTGAGCGGTGAAAGCAAATCCATCGTCGCCGCGCCGCCGACGAGCATAGTGAAGGATTCCGGCGTGATCCTTCCGTTCGGGAACAAAGCTCCGGAGACCGTTGTCCCCGCCACGAAGACGCCGCCGAGGAGCATAGTGAAGGTTTCAACTTCGGATTCCGGCGTGATCCTTCCGTTCGGGAACAAAGCTCCGGAGACCGTTGTCCCCTCCACGAAGACGCGGCCGTCGTCCGGGTCAAAATTCGTGTCGTCCGCTTCTGTTCCCAGTTCTGACACTGCTAGCAGTGTGGAACTTGCAGAGAAGAAGGGTGCAAAAGTTGTCGAAGAAGCTCCAGAGCCGAAGGCACCTTCACCCCCTTGCCCCCGCTATACAAGAGGCTGCTTGGGATTTCAATAAATATATCGGTTTCGAGGAGCCGGCGGAAGTGAAGGATGATGGCTGGGTTGTTGCAGATGGTGCTGGTTCATTGGAACATCACCAGAATCACGATTCAGGCCCTTTGGCTGGGGAGAATGTCATGAACGTGATCGTGGTGGCTGCTGAATGTTCTCCCTGGTGCAAAACAGGCATGGACATGACCTCCTTATTCTCTGCTTTTTTTCGTACACGTTTACTCGAATTACTCATACGAACAACTGCTGCTGCGTTGCATAGGTGGTCTTGGAGATGTTGTGGGTGCTTTGCCCAAGGCTTTGGCAAGGAGAGGACATCGTGTCATGGTGCTACTCACTTCCATTTTCTTTTGATCGCCTGTCTCTGCAGCGTATTACATATTAAGTTTGATGAGTCCATATGTTCAGACATGCATATTGGGATGAAATGGAGCGTAGATTGACTCTTTATGTACATAAACATGTTGACCTTAACGAGTAGTATTGACTATTATTAGGTGCAAGACCTTATTAATTAATGAAACGTGGCAAATCTTTTGCCTTTGTTTCGAAAAAATATTAGGTGCAAGAGACATGAAACTCTTTTTTTCTGATCCGCGAGAGTAATATGAAAGTTTGGATAATGTGAATTCTCATTCTTATACCCTAATCTGATTCAATTGATCCTTACCGCCACAACTGTACATGGGCCACCTAATGGACATGTGGGGTCTTTTTCCATTTTTTATGATTACCATGTAAATTTCTGTCTCTCAAAACGAATGGGATGCCTTGAATCCCATATAAATACCTGAGAGCTCATATCATGCAAACCGAGCTCCAAAAATCAAACTTACTATCAATATATAAATATTCCTTTTATGTCATTCTATTGCAAATATGTGCATGGCATGAATCATGACGTAGTGATGGATCCAATACTAGCAAAGCATCTGTGAGTAAGTGGGGCAATGGAGAATGGCCGAAGCCAAAGAGTTCGATAAGATGTTCGCCACTTAGTACCTTACCTTGTTTATCTTTGTTATGGTCGTGACCAATGTAACGAGTAGTTATTAGTGTTTTTTTGTGTGTTCAGGTTTGCCTGGCTATTGTCGCTCATACAGTCAGATAGATCCAGGACGTTGGCTTTTGCCTAATGTTAGTTTGTATCTGTTGGCTTCTTCTTAAATTCAAAGATGGGCAGTCGTCCCGCCTATTGTCTAAAAAATAGTAGAATATAGTTATGATAATAATATAAAGCACAAATAATTCAGAATCTAGAATCATGGACTCTTGGCTTAAACTTGATAATAATTGACAAATGCTTCGTTCTATCCTATCTTAGGTCGTGGTACCAAGGTATGGGGACTATGAGGAAGCCTACGATATCGGAATCCGAAAATACTACAAGGCTGCTGGACAGGTTTGCAACTAAAGCAATCAGAGGGAACTTGGCATAGGACATGTTAATGCTTAATGTCATAATATATCTATTTTAATTGGTTTTCTTTTTGGCCTGTAGGATTTGGAAGTGAAATATTTCCATGCATATATTGATGGAGTCGATTTTGTGTTCATCGACGCTCCTCTATTCCGGCACCGTCAGGATGACATTTATGGGGGGAGCAGACAGGTGAATCTTCTATGTATTTGGTGTCTCATCGCACTGGTAAACTAAAGATCAAGTCAAGGCCTACTGATTGGCATTTGATTACTCATGTTCTTACTTACTTTCTTTCAGGAAATTATGAAACGCATGATTTTGTTCTGCAAGGCTGCTGTCGAGGTATCCTCTCCAACTCCATTGTGAACCAATAACCCCTATACATCTCCTTGTATTGGTATTTCATGCAGATTCATAATCTCTTGTTAAGTGCATTAATGAAATTGAATCCTCTTAAGTGCACCTTCGGTCACAATGCATGCTTTGGCTTTGAGCTAATCTATTGCACTGATGAACGATCTTTATAGTCCTGGTTTCTGCATCATCGTTACAGTGCGTGATTGCTCATGTTGTTCCGTTGATTCACCTAGATGTTGTTCTGTTATAGGAGTAAGCATTTCCACCTGCCACAGACTATAGTGCATACTCCTAACTTCCATCCGATGCAGAATTTTTCGCACTTGCCATAGCATCGCTTTAAGAATATTGGGTTATGTTCTGTTCTTCATGATTTTCAGGTTCCTTGGCACGTTCCATGTGGCGGTGTTCCTTACGGGGATGGAAACCTGGTGTTCATTGCAAATGATTGGCACACCGCACTCCTACCTGTCTATCTGAAAGCATATTACAGAGACCATGGTTTGATGCAGTACACTCGTTCCGTTCTGGTGATACATAACATCGCTCACCAGGTTATTGTTTCTCCTAACCTTGACTGTTCTCTACTGTTAAATTGTTCGGTAAATTAAATAGGTTGAGTAATTATGGTGACTTATGAGAGTCATCCAGCATTGACATTCTATATTATGTGCTTGTGTCAATTATTGCTCTCCTTCAGTACTCCGTTGGACTAGATTTTTCCTGATAGTACGATTCCTCTGTTGTCCGTAGGGCCGTGGCCCTGTTGCTGAATTCCCCTTCACGGACTTGCCTGAGCACTACCTGGACCACTTCAAACTGTACGACCCCGTCGGTGGCGAACACGCCAACTACTTCGCCGCCGGCCTGAAGATGGCGGACCAGGTGGTCGCCGTCAGCCGCGGGTACCTGTGGGAGCTGAAGACGGTGGAGGGCGGGTGGGGCCTTCATGACATCATACGCCAGAACGACTGGAAGATAAACGGCATCGTGAACGGCATCGACAACAGGGAGTGGAACCCCGAGGTGGACGTGCACCTGCAGTCGGACGGCTACACCAACTACTCCCTGAGGACGCTGGACGCCGGCAAGCGGCAGTGCAAGGGGGCCCTGCAGCGGGAGCTGGGCCTGCAGGTCCGCGACGACGTGCCGCTGATAGGGTTCATCGGGCGGCTGGACGGGCAGAAGGGCGTGGAGATCATCGCGGAGGCGATGCCGTGGATCGTGAGCCAGGACGTGCAGCTGGTGATGCTCGGCGCCGGGCGCGGCGACCTGGAGCGCATGCTGCAGCACTTCGAGCGGCAGCACAACGACAAGGTGCGCGGGTGGGTCGGGTTCTCGGTGCCGATGGCGCACCGAATCACGGCGGGCGCGGACGTGCTCGTCATGCCCTCCCGGTTCGAGCCGTGCGGGCTGAACCAGCTCTACGCCATGGCGTACGGCACCGTCCCCGTCGTGCACGCCGTCGGCGGCCTGAGGGACACCGTCTCGCCGTTCGACCCCTTCGGCGACTCCGGGCTCGGGTGGACGTTCGACCGCGCCGAGGCTCACAAGCTGATCGAGGCGCTCGGCCACTGCCTCGACACGTACCGGAACTACAGGGAGAGCTGGAGGGGCCTCCAGGAACGCGGCATGTCGCAGGACTTCAGCTGGGACCACGCCGCGGAGCTCTACGAGGAAGTCCTCGTCAAGGCCAAGTACCAGTGGTGAGCTAGCTGTTGCTGGTCTAGCTCCGTCTGCGTGCATGAGGGAATCGCAATGTGCACTGCCTACTCGATCGACAGGCTTGGCGCAGAGACGTGCCAATCTCGTGCCGTCCTGGGATGACATGGAAGCGCCCGCCGGCGTCCGCGAGATGTAGCGAGGCTCATCGAGGTGTGTGTTGAGACGCTGCTTCCGATTGGGTTCATAGCATAGTAGAGTTGAGCTAGGGAAGCTTGCATTTCTGCAGGTACATGGGATGTTAACTTGATAATGTAGTTTTTATGTGCATTGTTGCAATGTTACTTCTTGTTAAGTCAGAGGCTCAGAGCTAGCTCTCCCATGTGTCATGGGTGTGAGCGTGCGGTGCGTGATTGGTTAATTAGTGCGATGCAAAAGGCAGGAATAGCAAGTGCCTCCCTGCTTCGAATTAACACTTTCAGTCCAAGTGAACGAGAAAAATCAAAATCTCATCGATGGGTATACGAGAAGTGCTTACTTTTGCTTCTCTATCCATCTCAATCTGGAGCCGATATTCTATTCTTCAACCCTTTCTTTAATCTCTTTTTATTTATGGTCTCTCGTCGAACTTGTTTCCAAATCTAATCCTGAGATAACTTTGCCAATCCACTCGTCCAGGCGTGGCAAATGCTGATGCCATCTCAGCGGGATGTTGATCTGCGTTCTTTGCTTCTTTGGAGAAACAATGTCTAAGGAGAGGACATGCGTGTATTCTAGAATGAAGTGCTGGCGTCGCTTGCTGCTGTTGCTCATCTCCCTCGGGAGTTCTCGCTTGGAACTTCGTGACTCCCGCGCGTACGAGGTGGCCCTGTAATTTTCGAGTAGTTCCTGGGTTTGCAATGAGCTTTTTGTCCTCCCTAATTGAGAGCCGACTTTATAGTTCTATGTTTCTCTTACTGAATTGGATGGCAGTGCTCCGAGAGAAATGCTAGAGATAAAAGCTTCCGTCGACGCAAGGGAAGGGGGAGAGGGAACTTGCTTGGAGAAAATTTCTAATGAAAATCATCTTGCGGTAGAAACCGGTGAAAATCATGTGAAAATCATAGAAGGTTTTCAAAAATTCTATAAAAAGTACATTATGTTGAGGAAGTGATGTTTTATAAATATTTAAAATGTTAAGTTCGAACTCAAATTTATTTGGGAGGAAAAAAACAATTCAGCGATGAATATTGGTGAACAGTAACACCACTATTCATTGCTGAATTTGTTTTCACATGAGTTTGAACTTAAAAATTTTACGGGTTCATAGAACATTATCTTCTTAATATGCCATCTCTTTGAATTTTTTTTAAACAATTGTAAACATGTTTTTGTACGAAATCTTCACCGTAGCGTGATTCTCACCGAATATTTCTCGACTTGCCTGTCCAATAGTGGAACACGAGCAACACGACGGGAAACGACCAAATGGGGCTGCAAAAAACGCTCTCGTCGTATGTGCGCACGACCCCTGCTCAAACCTTTCTTGGCCGCGTGCGCCGGTGACCGGTGCTCGGTGGCCACCAGCCACGACGGCGACAAATCGGGAATCAAGCGCCGACCACGACCTCCCTCGACGTCCACGCCCACCGCCGTTCTGGCATCGTCCCCTCCGCTACGAGTACGACCTCCACGTCGCAAGGCGCAGCGGTACGCGATTCTCTAGCTAAGGGCGAGCATGACAGGTGGGGCCCACGCAGGATCCGGACCCACTGCTCAGTACGCGGTTCGAACTTCCAAAGGCTTCCACGAGTGCATGATGCCCCAGGGAGACGCGACTCAACGCAAGAGCCGTGGTTTCGACCACGAAAGCTGCTCCCAGTTTCCTTCACTGACACATCGGACCGACGCTCTACGGGCCCCACCTGTCATTGATAAATGTCCTACTGTACTCCACTCGCCTAATTCAGCTGCTCGTCTTTACAAAAGCGCCGGTCCGCGACGGCGCGCACAAGCAGCAGCCTCAGAGACAAAAGGGCAGAGCACAGGAAAAGCCGAGGCGGGCATGGCCGGCGGCGAGGGCCCCGTCACTGCAGCGGTGGAGTGGCTCGACGTCGACGAGTCCCTGCCGCTGCCGCTGCTGCTGCGGTGGTCGGGAGGCGGCAGGGAGCTGCTGCCAGGGGCGTGGGACGCGGTGCGCGCCGGGGCCGTGGCACCGGCGCTCGCGGCCGCGTCGGGCGCGTGCCTCGCCATGTCGGCCATGCTGCTCGCCGAGGCCGTATTCATGGCCGCCGCCAGCCTCGCGCGGCGCTGCCCCGAGCGGCGGTACCGGGCGGGCCCGCTCGGCGGCGGCCACGGCGCCGAGGACGGGGACGAGGACGAGGACGAGGAGGGCGGCCGCGTGGGCTACCCCATGGTGCTCGTCCAAATCCCCATGTACAACGAGAGGGAGGTACGTACGTGCGTACAATGTACGTATTTACCGTAATTGCATATGCAGAGCGTAAACTGTGTATTTATACGGTGTGCGTACTTACGTACGTGCGTCTCGTTTGCTTTTGTTTTGGTTGCAGGTGTACAAGCTCTCGATTGGAGCAGCGTGCGGGCTGTCGTGGCCGTTGGATAGAGTCATCGTACAGGTTCTAGACGATTCCACGGATCCAACGGTCAAGGTGAGCTTAAAAGCCTATCCCGCTTTGGACAATTGGACCGGTAGTAGCACTGTACATGTCGACACTTCCAAAGTAGTGATACTTTTACTTTGGCATTTCCATGTTCCAACGCTGCATCATTTATTTAGCTGTTTTTCTTTTCAAGGTGCAGTAGACTTAATGCAAAATTTACACAGGTTGCTCAGTTGTGGTGTTGGTAAGTTCTAAAAAGATTTAAGCGTTTGGCAATTAGCATTGCAGTCTTGCAGACACTATTTCTTTTGACAATAGAAGAGTTTTATTGCTTTGACTGCATCGAGGTGATAGAAAATCAAAATATCTCTCGACCTCTGCACAACACGTGCACACAGCTACAAGAAAAAACAAAAGAAAAAAGAAGTAGCTGAACACAAGTCCAAACCAGGAATAAAGCATTATTATATTCCTGCAAACTCATCACAAGAAGCCCGCCATTATGGACAGTATTGGTGGACAATATTTATCAGATTAGATAGTGGAAACGGAGTATTCCTCGCAAAGGAAAAAAGATTAGGTGCTGACATACTATAATATAATTTCATGCTCCCTGCTAAAAAAGAATAGAATCCCACGCAGATAGTAATTGGTGGTCCGGTGATGCACCGATAGAGATTATGTATGTGCCATCCCTGGAGAGAAATTAAAGGCGATGATATAACTTAGGCAACCGGCAACGTAGTAACAGTATGTATGCACTGAGAGGAAAAACACAAGGAATCCGTGTCTGAGATGCCGACAAATTGCTACACTTGGATGGGAATTATAACAGATAGTATCCATAGTGGAAGTTACATCATAGCCAAAAAACAAAATGAATAAGAAGATGATGACAAGAGGTATGGTACAAACAGCTTACATAAGGGTATTCTTTTATTAAAAAAAGAGGCTTACATAAGTGTAAGTCGCAATTTCTGAAAATTTCTTTTTAACTGCAACATATAGAAGCACTCCTGTTGTGGTTACTTGGCATGAATTACCTGTTTGAGTAGAAATAAAGTATTCGAACATATTAGCTCGAGCTATTTAATTAAGTCATTAAGTGGTACTGAATTTCTTTGTTGGCTTGCTGCCCTCCTGCCCTCAATAGGATCTGGTGGAGCTGGAATGCAAACTTTGGGCTAACAAAGGCAAGAACATAAAATATGAGGTGAGAAACACTCGAAAAGGATATAAGGCTGGTGCATTGAAAGAAGGGATGCTGCACGCTTATGTCCAACAGTGTGATTTCGTCGCTGTATTTGATGCTGATTTCCAACCAGAACCCGACTTCCTTGTGAGAACCATCCCGTATCTTGCGCGTAATCCACAAATTGCCCTTGTTCAAGCACGCTGGGAATTCGGTAAGTCTGAAAAGCACTCAAGTTTACCTGGTTATGAGTTCGTTTGGTTAGTTTACTATTCTCTGACGATGCTACTAGCAAATCTGTAAGCTACCTAGTCGTAGCAGTTAACATAACACCAATCTTATCTTCTGACAGAAAACTTAGAGCAGATGAGTAAAAACCACCTTTAAATACACATGTTAAGTAAGACTGACAATAAGAACCGCCAAAGTGGAGGAAAAAGGATAACAATAGACTGCGTTTTCTTCTCTTCTTTTCTGTAAGGAGACTATAACAACTCCTTAAAAAACTCTGGTTATGGTTCACAACAAATTTGTCAATACATCAATTGAGTAGGGTTTATCTGTCTGATGTATGGCTTGTTCCAATTGACAGGAACTCGCTGACTGGCATTTCGGGACGGTTTTGCAGTTAATCCCAATGAATGCCTGATGACAAGGATACAGAAGATGACACTAGATTATCACTTTAAAGTAGAGCAGGAAGCAGGTTCATCTGCCTTTGCCTTCTTTGGTTTTAATGGTATAACAGTTATATCTCAATATAAGAATTGAACCATCCGCAACCCTGTATGACTAACCTATTTAACTTCAGGAACTGCTGGTGTCTGGAGAATTTCTGCCATCAAGGAAGCCGGGGGGTGGGAGGATCGAACCACAGTCGAAGACATGGATTTGGCAGTCAGAGCAGGTCTGAAAGGATGGAAATTTGTCTATGTTGGTGATGTTAAGGTAGGACGGTCCTGGTACTAATGTAGTCGTATGGATTCAGTTTATCTTGTTAAACTACATTGCTTTACATAGTCTACATGAATAGAGACCTTAACACTTGAAAAGATGAAAAAATAAACTGTATTCTTGCGAGAGGCACGGTGATTTCCTGAATGGGATTCATGTGTAGAAATTGTCATTTTTTCTGAAATAGGAAAAAAGTCAGAAATGGCCTCTGTTTTTTTCTTTCAGTTGATACTGTGGTTTAATACTTTAGTGACCAACCTTGTTTTGTTGACAATCATATTTTTACTGTTTTACATATGATGTAACTCGCAAGGAAATTATTACTGGAATCATAGGTCAAAAGTGAATTGCCAAGCAATCTGAAGGCATATCGTCGTCAACAACACCGGTGGACATGTGGGGCGGCAAATTTATTCCGGAAAATGGGAGCAGAAATATTGCTCACTACGGTATGTTTTCTTATTACAATTTAGTAATGTTATGCATTTGACGATGAGGTAATTTTTGTCTGATATGCACGAGCATCAAATTTATGATTTCATACTTCGGTGCCCTGTTTGATTCTTTTGCGCCGTTATCTGATATCATCCAAATCCTGGTGCAGGAGGTGCCATTTTGGAGGAAACTTTATTTGCTCTACAGCTTCTTCTTTGTGAGGAAGGTTGTTGCTCATGTGGTGCCTTTCATGCTCTACTGTGTAGCGATCCCGTTGTCGGTGCTAATTCCCGAGGTCACAGTTCCTGCGTGGGGGGTGGTTTATGTCCCAACGACAATAACTCTTCTATATGCCATTAGAAATCCAAGGTTTCATCCTTGCAGAAAGAACTTGTTAGCATAATTCAGTTCCAGATAGGATGTGTTGGTTTCTTACCACTGCTTCCGTTTGCAGCTCTATCCACTTCATACCATTCTGGATCCTCTTTGAGAATGTGATGTCTTTTCACCGAACGAAGGCGACATTCATCGGTTTTCTGGAGCTCGGAAGCGTAAACGAGTGGGTGGTCACGGAAAAGCTTGGCAGTTCAGGCAGCACAAAGTCTGTACCGCAGATATTGGAAAGGCCTCGCTGCAGGTTTTGGGACAGGTAAAATCGATGACTGTTTCTATGTACTCGGGTCACATATTTCATGAAAGGTCAGGTTGAACTGACCCTAGATCCTAAAATCTGTCATGCTGTTGCAGATGGACCGTGTCTGAAATTGTGTTTGCTGTATTCCTTTTCTTCTGTGCGACCTACAACTTGGTGTACGGAGGCGATTTCTATTTCATCTACATATATCTACAGGCTATAACATTTCTCATTGTTGGCACTGGTTTCTGCGGAACCTCCAATTAACACATATATAGCAGCGTAGCACTGATCCGACAGAAGGAATTATTCAGTACAGGTCATCATGTAATAACCTCATTTCTTTGCCGTGAATACCGTTAAGGCAAAGCGCGCCTGCTTTTTTTTAGAGATGACTGGTGGGAATGTCCAATGCCATTTCCACGTAACCACGTTTCTTGTGGAATTCCATTGTTTGTTGTATTTCTCCGTTAGCATCATTTTGAATGCCATGTCCAATCACATCAGCTGGATTTGTGCTATTAGCATCATTTTGGAATATGATAAGCTTGGTACGTATGTTTCTCCGTTAGCAATTTGTATCTCTTTTCGTTGCTTATGATATTCTTTTTTAAATGAAAGTATCCAATTAATGTTAAGAAAATCAATACAACCAGTCGGACAAACGAGAAATAAAAGCATAAGCCCAGATGTCTTCTTCTCTAGTGAAATCATGGTTGCTCGTGTCGTTGTCCTCAAGCCGCCGTTGAACCAGTTGAAGGAGGAGGAGAACAACAAATCTAACTACAACTACTTGAGATCCTGCACAAACTTTAATCACCACCATCATGCTTTGTTGAACAAAAGCATCGTTGTTCGACCATCGAACGAGGACGTAGTTTGAGCTTGGCAGGCTTGAGATCCAACTTCACCACTCCAGCATGGCGCAAACGAATCTAGATCGGAGAAAGCAATAAAGAAGACACTGGCTGCACACCAACTCACGAGATTTGATAGCCTATATCCATGAGAAACTGACCATGCTAGCTCCTGGATGGAGTCAGGGAAACGGAGAAGCCGGAGGACGTTTATTTCAAGCATCCTCATATCCACAGCCATGCTGCCTTGATCTACTGAGGACAGCAGACCCTAGAAAACTAGACCTACCTACATGCCCAAGTGAAGATCCGGGGTCCCACCTCCTCTCGACATCGGATGCGAGGGGGACTGATGGTTTCGCCGATGGAAAAGACGGTGGTTTGAAGTGGTTGTTTTGTGCTCGAAGAGGAACAACCTTTGCCTTCGTGGAAAATAAGAAGACATGCTTCTTTTGTTGTCCTGAAAACTCATTTCGTAAGAACAATGTTTAATTTTAAAAAATACGACCCTTCAATTTTTTTGAAAGGGGCAAAGCATTGTTGAGAAATATGACTATTTGTTTTGTGTCTTGAAGAAGTATGGATAAATGATTTATTTACAGAAGTCTCCTGCTCAAAGAGAGCACACGAGTGCTATATATAAACCTAAACCAAGCAATCCAAACCAAGTTAGAAGTTTCCGGAGGTTTTTGAAAACATTATAGGGTATATTATTCTTTAGCATTTGATCATTATACATGAAAAGAATTTGAGGTTTAAAGATTTCCAAAAGGATTCTAAATGAGTCACGATCTATTGTTCACTTTTGAGGTTACATTTAAAAAAAATCGTGGTTAGCTTTAAAAAATCTATTTTCATTATAGTCGTGATTGTTCCATCTTCTGCCATACTCCCTCTGTCCAAGAATGTAAGACGTATTTCAATTGGTTAAAATAAGGTTTTGACCAATAATTACTCTATTTATATATGATTTATGTGACATAAAATTGATATCATTAGATTCCTCTGCAAAAGTACTTTCTTATAATTATAATTTTGTATCACATAAACTACATATTAATAGAGTAATTATTGATCAAAGACTTATCTTAACAAATCAAAATACGTTTTACATTTTTAGACAGAGGGAGTACCACACAGCCTCGTGGCTGCTACGAGCCTATCACAACACGACAGGCACGTTAATTTGGGATTGACTGGGAGCTGTTTTGGTATTTAATACCTGGGCAGATGCATTCTTGACAGGAGGGCACGATATTCGCCTGAGCGACATGAAACGAAACGATATATACATATCGGTCTTTCAAACTGGCACTACTAATAGCAGACTGTTTTTCTCCGAAACTCGGGGGTTCAACTTTAACCCACCCACCCCCATGCCGCATGTCCAGTCCGGCTCCGATGGCGCCCCGCAGAGATCGAGGCGAGGGCCAGCCATGGCCGCTCCACGTACTGTACCCCCTCCGCCCCACACCGGCTGCCTTCTACACATCCCCTTCTCCCTCTCCACTCCCCCGCTTTTGCACCGCACCAGCACCAGCACCTCTTCCCTTCCCCGACGCGGCCGCGGCGACGTACGACGACTGCGTACCGAGGGGTCGGGCCAGCACGAGCGCGGGGTAAGAGAGATATGAGTTCAACTGTTCCGTCGCTCACGGCGTGCAACTGATCATCCTCTCCGAGGGCCGGCGGAATGGTAATTTCACTTTCTGGTCTGGGTCCGCTTGAGTAATGCAATGCAGCGGCAAAAAAAGAGAAAAAGTTAGGGAAGTGTGATCCTGATTGTTTTTGTTTGAATAATGATGGTTAGTCGCATAATTTTTCCCAACGATCCGGCAGAGTTATATTTAGCATTAGGATGGATGCATTGATAGGTCGTAAGTGCTCACCATGATGAGCTTCCTGATCGTGACAATTTGTTTGACATTATTTCTGATCCGAGCGAATTCGTGTTCTATCCTTCATATCTCCCTGCAATAGAGTTACGATTTTTCCGCATTGGCAAAATTACATTTTGCATTCTCCGGAAGATTTTGTAGATGATAGCTAACATAGTTGAGATATGCAAACTTCCATTGCAGGGGACGAAAGTTAATATTATAGTAGGCTCACATGTATGGGCTGAAGACCCTGATATTGCCTGGGTCGATGGAGAAGTTGTTAAGATCAATGGCGAAGAGGCTGAGATCCAAGCAACCAATGGAAAAAAGGCAAGTTGCATTCTATGCATTTAGGGGCTGTTTGGTTCAAGGCTAAGTTTACCACAACTTAGCTTAGGCAAAGTGTGGCTTGCCACAAAAGTGTGGTTAAGAAAATCAGTGTCACAATTGTGGCAACTTGGTAAAATATTGAATCTATGACGCGTGGGC
The DNA here is from genome assembly GCA_019208055.1 of Stipa capillata. Classification (NCBI taxonomy): domain Eukaryota; kingdom Viridiplantae; phylum Streptophyta; class Magnoliopsida; order Poales; family Poaceae; genus Stipa; species Stipa capillata. The sequence goes on along the minus strand of JAGXJF010004938.1, from coordinate 107,967 downwards.
CACATGAATAGTAAAGTGTGACAAGCCACAAGTGTGGTGACCAACCAAATACATAACTAAAGAATTATGGCGCGTCTAAGCTTAGGTGTGGTAAACTTAGACTGGAACCAAACAACCCTTAGTTTCTTTTAAACTCTTTATAACCGATAATTTGGTCCGGTAACTTTTGGGTGTTCATTTTGATGTAATACTGCTACTTATCTTTGAACTGTCACAATTTTAGATCGTTGCAAATTTGTCAAAATTATATCCCAAAGATATGGAAGCAGCTGCTGGTGGTGTTGATGACATGACAAAGCTCTCCTATCTCCATGAGCCAGGAGTTTTGCAGAATCTGGCGACAAGATATGAACTTAATGAAATCTATGTATGTTCTTTGTTACTGTTTGCTGCTTGGACAGTTGCTGTAGAGATGCCGTTATGTCAGCTGTACGGTCTGAGTTTAAGTTTGAAACTCATGCAATGTGTCCTATTGCTAATATCCCTTCATCTGGGCAGACATACACTGGAAATATTCTCATTGCTGTCAATCCTTTCCAAAAATTGCCACATTTATATGACCCACACATGATGCAACAGTATAAGGGAGCACCATTTGGAGAGTTAAGTCCACATGTTTTTGCTGTCGCAGATGTTGCATACAGGTAAGGTTTATAGCCAGAATTGGTTCAGTATTTCCACAGAAGACGGGTTGATCTCACTGTTGTATATTTTACATAAAATAGGGCTATGATTAATGAAGGAAAGAGCAACTCTATTCTTGTGAGTGGTGAGAGTGGTGCTGGTAAAACAGAAACAACAAAAATGCTTATGAGGTATCTTGCCTATTTGGGTGGCCGTGCTGTAACAGAAGGAAGAACAGTAGAGCAACAAGTTCTTGAAGTAAGACATCAGTACTTAGCCTAAGACAATTGAACTGTTAAGTTATTTATACTTCAATTGAACTTCTATTGTGCATTCTTATGTCTGCAGTCAAATCCAGTCCTTGAAGCTTTTGGCAATGCCAAGACTGTCAGAAATAACAATTCTAGGTAGGGGAGATTTAAAAAAACTATATATATCAATCATAAGATTACTTGCATTGTTCCAAATCATGGAGGTGTATATGTTCCAATCTCATTGTTTTCGTAATTCTTGGTGCAGTCGATTTGGTAAGTTTGTTGAGATTCAATTTGATAAGCAAGGGAGAATCTCAGGTGCTGCTGTCAGAACTTACTTGCTAGAAAGGTCGCGGGTATGCCAAATTTCTGATCCTGAACGCAACTACCACTGCTTTTATCTCCTTTGTGCGGCACCACAGGAGGTAATGATATACTCTCCTTGGGTACTTCTTACGGGCCTTGCTGAACTCATTATTGGTGTTTTTTACACTAACTTTGGATTACCTAACACCAACAATTTCCTTCTGCATTGAACTTTCAGGAGGTTGAAAAGTACAAATTAGAAAATCCTAAGACATTTCATTATCTTAATCAATCAAATTGCTATGAGTTGGTTGGGGTTAGTGATGCTCATGAATATTTGGCTACCAGGAGAGCAATGGATATTGTTGGCATGAGTACTCAGGAACAGGTAGGTCAAACTGTTTCCACATGTTCCTTGACAATGGCTAGTTGAACTGCATTTTTTCTCACTAATTTGCAACTGAATTTGTTTCCAGGATGCTATATTCAGGGTTGTTGCAGCTATCCTTCATATTGGCAACATTGAATTTGCCAAGGGGAAAGAAGTTGATTCCTCAGTTTTGAAAGATGACAAATCTAAGTTCCATCTTGACACAACTGCTGAGCTTCTTATGTAACTACCTTTATTTGATTCTGTTCTCTAATTGCTGATATTACTATGTGCTTGCTGCAATAACTGTTGACATGTAATCTATGTCAGGTGTGATCCTGGAGCCTTGACAGATGCGCTTTGCAAGCGTGTCATGGTAACACCAGAGGAGGTTATAAAAAGGAGTCTTGATCCTTACAATGCAACTATCAGCAGGGATGGTCTAGCAAAGACAATATATTCTCGCTTGTTTGACTGGTAATATAATAACACCCTTTCATACTTTATTGCATATGTTATTCGTGTCCAAATTCCAACACGATGCAGAAGGAAAAAACGGTTGCATTCGTCATTGCAACCCATCATTATCTTGCAGGCTTGTTGATAAAATTAATAGTTCCATTGGGCAAGACGCTAACTCTAAATGTCTTATTGGTGTCCTGGACATCTATGGTTTTGAGAGCTTCAAGTCAAATAGGTAACCTATACTATAGTCCAGTCTTGTATTTAGAATCCACTTGGTTGTTTCCACGAACTGACAAATAATAATTTCTGCAGTTTTGAACAATTCTGTATTAATTATACAAATGAGAAATTACAACAGCATTTCAATCAGGTAATACTTGTTTGCAAGGAATGGTTCATGTACACCAAGTCCCCTAGTCGTTTGTCAAACAAAAGAGCATATATTTATGTGAAGGTACCTGTATGATCTTTTTTCAGCATGTTTTCAAGATGGAGCAAGAGGAGTACACCAAAGAACAAATTGATTGGAGCTATATTGAGTTCGTAGATAATCAAGATGTTCTCGACCTTATTGAGAAGGTATGTGTAACCATGTGATGAAGGAATAAAAGATCTAAGTCTTTAATTAGTTTAATTTCATCCAGTCTTGATGTGGACATCTCAAGTGTTGTAATGGGGGTGTGTTTATCATTGTTTTGCTTGGTTGGCATCAATCTTGCCGACGTGCCATTGTAGAATGCAATCCAATACTTTTCAGTTTGGGCCTATTTGGCCAAACCTAAGCTTCACCTTATGGGTCCGATAAGCTGAAAACAAGGCCAAACATTGATCCAACATACTTTTAGACTTATTTAAAAAGATCAGCTTAGGCAGAGAAGCCCCTGCGATTCCCGTCAAAAAAGAAGAAGAAGAAGAGAGAAGCCCCTGTGTTGGGCAGGCAAATACGCTGCATTCTTTCTGTTTATACTTATTTTAGAACAAAATAACATCTTTATCAGTCAGCTTTACGATGAATTCTCGCTCATTTCTTTCCTTCGCAGAAACCTGGTGGTGTTATTGCACTTCTTGATGAGGCATGGTATGTTTGATTTACTGACCATCGAATATATGCAAGACTATGTTAACATTGTTGTCTATTAACTGTTCTGTTCTGCATTCAGTATGTTTCCCAAGTCAACACATGAGACCTTTGCCCAGAAGCTGTATCAGACTTTTCAAAAGCATAAACGATTTGTCAAACCTAAGCTATCTCGCACAGATTTTGCAATCTCTCACTATGCTGGAGAGGTTAGCTTTTATTCCATCAAATTCAATTGCTCCAGGATATTGTCGAGTTTTAACTGATACTTATACTTGTGGTATTCAGGTGTTGTATCAATCTGACCAATTCCTTGACAAAAATAAAGACTACGTTGTGGCAGAGCACCAGGAATTACTGAGTGCGTCTAGATGCTCCTTCCTCTCAGGATTATTTCCTCCTCTGCCAGAGGAGACATCAAAATCCTCGAAGTTCTCTTCCATTGGAGCACGCTTCAAGGTTTTCCTCCCTCATTTCGTTCTACATGATTATGCTTCAGAATTTGCTGCCAGATCAATATCCACCTATCCCGTCTCCATTTTTGTCCAGTTTGCTATTGTGCATGACTAATTTTACTATCCTCTGATTTTTTGTGTGGCAGCAACAACTTCAAGCTCTTATGGAAACATTAAATTCTACTGAACCTCATTACATCAGATGTGTCAAGCCAAATAATGTGCTAAAACCAGCAATTTTCGAGAATGTCAATGTCATGCAACAGTTACGTTGTGGTGTAAGTGCCTCTGAACTATTATTTATTGTGCCAGCATGTGCTGCAGTCTAATGATGGCTATGTTGGAGTTGGTCTATATCACAAGGTTATTCCGTTACATTGCATGCCATGTATCATCAGGGTGTACTTGAGGCCATCAGGATCAGTTGTGCCGGATATCCTACACGTCGCACATTTTATGAGTTTTTGCATCGTTTTGGAATACTTGCTCCAGATGCCCTTGAAGGAAAGTAAGTTCTTCTTTGAAGTTATGCAGATTTATAGTTTAATATCTGAAACTGAGTTTTACAGTGCTTCTAAATGTGATACATCTCTAAGTTCTTTTTCATATCTCAATAGTTGTGATGAAAAGGTGGCATGCAAGAGGATTCTGGAAAAGAAGGGTCTTCTAGGTTTTCAGGTAACTAACCTGAACTCTGGTCCATCTGCCTTGTCAGATGTCTTTGTTATCCAAAGTTCAATCTTCTTTCAATGCCTATCATACATTGGATAGTATTGATGATCTGGTAAAGGAAAATTTGTACATAAAACTGATGTACTTGCTTTATTTAAGGTGCCCTACAGTACCCTACAGTACAAGCATAGGAAAAATATATAGATAAATGAAATATATAGATAAATGCAAGATCATGAGAAATTATTTTATTTCTCTTACACTAACTCTTGTTCGTATTTGTCAGATAGGTAAAACAAAAGTTTTTCTGAGAGCCGGCCAGATGGCCGAATTAGATGCTAGGAGAACTGAAGTTCTCAGTGCTGCGGCGAAAACAATTCAAGGGAAAATACGGACACATATCATGCGGAAGAAGTTTATTTATTTGAGGAAGGCATCTGTATGTTTTCAGGCAGTATGGAGAGGTCTGTTTTGCTTGTACTTAACTGTAGACCCAGTGATTTTTTATTTTAATAATGATGGTCAAAATAATGCTTTGTGTTTAGGAAGATTGGCTTGTAAACTATATGATCGCATTCGAAGGGAATCAGCTTCCATCAAAATCCAGAAAAATCAACGTAGGCATCAGGCAAGGAGGTCCTACAAACTCCTAAATGCTTCGGTTTTCGTAGTGCAAACTGCACTGCGTACAATGGCTGCAAGAAATGAGTTTAGATATAGGAAGCGATCTAAGGCAGCGGTTACAATTCAGGTGGCCTTCAGTCCCTCCTGAATAAATAACTCAACTATGCAGCTCGTTACTGACTCAGCACATGACATATTCCTGAATGTCCTGATTCTCTGTTACAGGCTCGTTATAGGTGCCATACAGCTCATTTATACCATAAGAAGTTAAAGAGTGCAGCCATTGTTGCACAATGCAGATGGAGGGGAAGGATTGCAAGGAAAGAACTCAGGAAACTCAAAATGGTATGTGTATGATCGCAGGAAATGCACTATTGTTACATATCATATGCTAGTTATGATACAGCATGATTGGCCAGTCCTATCCGGTGTGTCCACCTGACAGTCCTATCCGGTGTGTCCACCTGAGACTGTTGCTGTAACTTTTACATTTGATTCCTTTCTTTAATGAATGGGCAGAGCTCCTATCATAATCTTTTAAAAATGCCCTTGTCTTATTTATCCTTTGATGGCTTTTACATTATATATCATTCTATATAAGGCAACATATGCTATGCAACATGCAACTGCTTTCCATTTGGGCACCAAATCAAAATGAAAAATCCTCGAGAAAATTCTATATGTGCTCAATTTACTGTACCTATGTATAAATTTCAAGTTCAAATTCATTCTACATTAAGAGTAATGAAAGTGAGAATAAAAGCTGACAAATGATAACTCAAAAGGAAGAGGAGGGAAAAATATACATCCTACTAGTCAAGCAAACTTATCTTCTTCTTTCTTGGGTCTCTTATAACACTTCTTTAAAAAAATTGAAGTTGAAATTTTTAAAAGATGCTAGAACACTATATAGACTACCTCACTTTCTTCCAAAGAAAGACCCCTTCGTTTGCCAAGGTCCAATCTGGAAATCTTGTGCCCCCATACATTGGAAGTACTTCATCTGGCTAGCGGTGCAGTGGAGATGTTTGGCAGCGGATAGATTGAAAAGACGAGGACTACCAAATCAGGTCACTATGTGCTGTACCAGCAACAGCAGTAGTCAATCGATCATCTTCTTTCCCAGAGTGGGGTGGTCGACCAAATATGGGCACACATCATGGCTTGGATTAAGTTACCTAGCTGCACTCCTTGGATTGTGGAGTCTTCCAAATCCTGGTGGACTCAAGCGTGAAATCATGTTCCTCAACACAACAGGAAGGGTTTTGACTCACTCATATTTGATGGATGGGAAGGAAAGGAATATTTTTTTGAATAAAACTGTAGGAGAGGCTCCGACAGTATATAAATATATTAAATAAATAAAATATTTACAAGGGACTGTACAAAGGAGCACACCAAGAGAAAGGAGAAAGAGGAAATGAGGCTATTCTACATCTCCTAAGGAAGAAGACCAGTCTAGAAGATGAGCTCTAAGCTCATTATTAAGCCTAAGACTCTGAATGGAGAGCTCCTGTTTGAAATTACAGAACCATGCTCTCAAAGAAGGAACAGAGCCATTAAAAACTAAAGCATTCCTAAGCTTCCAGATGTGCCAAGCCGCCGAGATGAAGACTTCCATGAAGAGTGGATGATTTGTGGAAGCACAAGCTAAATCTAGCCTATCAGCAACAGCTAGAGCAGGGTTCCAATTAAAGCTAATCTTATTCCAGCACCGAAGGCTGAAATTGCAGGTGAATAAAAGATGATCTCTAGTCTCACGAAGCCCCTGAGCGCAGAGAACACATGATTCAGAGTTAGAACTGTTGCATTGTCGCCGGCTCATTATATCTCGCGTGTTCAATCTGTCTAGGAGAAGCAACCAAGCAAAGACTTTTAGCTTGGGCACACATTTACATTTCCAAATCCAATGGAGGTGTCTCTCATTAGGTAGGTTGGCCAAGTGTAGCCGATAGTATTTCTGAGAGGAGTAGTTTCCATTACCCCAACTGTATACCCAGACATCAGGTTCCTCATAGCGATGGTCATTCGTCAGCAAGATGTTCTCAATTTCTTAAGTTCCTCAAACGCGTCTTCAGTTAGGGGAAGACTGAAAAGACTATCTATGCACACAGCGTCGCGCAAACTTCTGAACGAGATATTCTTGTTGGTAGCAAAGGAGAAGATGCTGGGAAAATGCTGGGATAGGACCTTCCCACACCAGAGTTCATCATTTAGTCCAAGCAATCAAGGAAGAGAGTGGGCAATAGAGGCTGACCAGAATGAAATGCATGTATAGTCTCCTGCAGTCTTCATTTTAGGGCGTCAGTCATTGTTCTTGTTCCAACCGGTGAATTTCTTGTTTATTATTCTGTTATAGGCTGCTATCCTTTTGCTTTTGAACCTGTTAACATGCTGTTTGCCATTATTTAGGCTCATGATTCACTGAACTTGGTCTACTGTTCTCTTTTAATGAAAGGACATGCAAAGCTTTTTGGTGTTCTAAAAAAATACACTCTAGGCTATACATCAAATTTGGTGCCAAAACCTAAAGTTGGTTGCATGGGTGCACCAAAAAGGGTGATTTGCATAGCATTTGTTGCCCTTATATAAAGGATAAAAATCCTTTCTTGCCTTCAACATTTGATGCTCTTAAAATTGAAGTGCATGACCGAGGAGAGTAAATGATCTCATGAATTATCTACTATTTTTTCGAGAAAATGCAAAAGCTTTGTGCCTCAGTATATTGATAGAATAAAAAAGTATGGTTTACAAGCCTAAGACTAGGCTCTACCCCAGCACACACAACACACTAAGGACTAAATACCCATCGCATAGGGCAGCAGCAGGTTTAGACTTGAGTAATAAGTAGCACCATCATAGAGCTCAAATCATTATAAAGCTAGTAGTAAGTTAGCGCCATCAGAGAGCACAAAATTATCATTTCTAATGCATTGCTATTATCTTTTCTTCAGGAAGCAAGGGAAACGGGTGCACTCAAGCAAGCAAAGGATAAACTTGAAAAGACAGTGGAGGAACTTACATGGCGTGTGCAGTTAGAGAAGCGAATGCGGGTACAATATTGGAATTGATTTTGTCATTTTATATATCTTCCACTACATAAACACTTCTGAGTAAATGTGTTATGGTTTCATCTTCTATAATTGTGATATGTTGCCTCAAAAAAAAATCGATATGTGCATTGGACCTATTATTTCAATCATTTCACACAAATCAATTCACACGTATACAGACAGATCTGGAAGAAGCAAAAGCCCAAGAGTTATCAAAGCTGCAGAGCTCCATGGAAGCTCTGCAAGCTAAATTGGATGAAACAAATGCAATGCTTGTAAAGGAACGAGAAGCTGCTAAGAAGGCTATTGAGGAGGCACCTCCTGTTGTGAAGGAAACTGAGGTTCTAGTCCAAGACACTGAAAAGGTTAATTCCTTGGAAGCAGAGGTAGAGGAACTTAAGGTACATAATCTACTACCATTATTGTTGTTGACCAGAATTTCCTAATGCTTTGCTCATCCTGTAATTTTGCACAAAGAGATAATATCAGATAAACTAAAGCACTTTTGTGCCTATGATTTAACATTTCCTTTTTAGGGAAAACTGTAGGGTAGGCCCTGACAGTATATACATGTTATACCACTTTCACTCATTTTGTAACCTACAACTTCATTTGCCTGTAGACCTCACTACGATCAGAAAAACAAAGAGCAGATGAATTAGAAAAGAAACGCTCTGAAGAAGAACAAGCAAATGAAGAAAAGCAAAAGAAAATGGAAGAGACTGAAGTAAAAATGCGTCAATTTCAGGAATATCTGAGAAGGTTAAACTTTTCACATGTTGCTTGTTGCTTTTTATGCTTTTTTCACCAATGTTCCATGTTTTTTCCTGTTGTGCATGATACATGTCCAGATTCTCCTCTTGGTTTCAATTTTCAGACTGCAACCATGTAGCAGAAGCCATTCTAATCATATACTCTTATCATTTGTCCATACTCGTCTAGCTACGGTGGGCTTAACTTATTTATTGTATTTTGGTGCTTGAGAAAAACTTAATACAAACATAAATACTGTCATTCTTTTTTTTTCCTAGCGGACATTGGAACGATAGTCATGTTCATATATAAATGCATTGTCGTCATGTTATGCAGCATTGAATCTTCGTCTTATAGTGCTTGTGATCTGCATGTTCTCATTTAGGCTAGAAGAGAAGCTCTCTAATGTAGAATCTGAAAATAAAGTCCTTCGTCAGCAAGCTGTCTCAATGGCTCCAAGTAAAATTTTGTCAGGCCGTTCCAAGTCGAATTTACAGGTGAGCCAGTTAGTGTATTTATGCTTTAACCTTTGTACATTTTTGGAGATTCATAGTTTACATCGCTTGTTTGTTTTACAGAGGAATATGGAGAGTGGTCATGTATCAGGCGGCGATTCGAAAACCACTCCAGTGAGTGGACATGTTCTATATATTTGGTTACCAACTATATACTTGAGTTGCTGGAAAATTTGTCAAAATAAATCCATCTTTTCTTTATCTTTGGGTATTTCAGGAGTCCAATAATGTGTCCTCTCCTAAAAGGGAATATGACATAGATGATAAGCCGCAGAAATCTCTTAATGAAAAGCAGCAGGTGTAGTCTGCTATCTTGCTCATGTTTTTTTTTAATGATCACTGTATAGATCCTTTAGATTTATGTAGCTCCCTGCAATTGATATGTTAGTATCTTGGCAGGAAAATCAAGATCTATTGATTAGGTGCATTGCACAACATTTGGGCTTTGCTGGGAATCGGCCAGTCGCTGCTTGCATTATATACAAGTGCCTTCTTCATTGGAGATCATTTGAAGTAGAGCGTACAAGTGTTTTTGATCGCATTATTCAGACCATTGGACATGCAATTGAGGTTATACTCTTACGATTCAACTTTATTATCATTGTCTACAGTAATGCTGAATTATCATTTTCTGTGTTTTGTAGACACAGGACAACAACGAAGTTTTAGCATATTGGCTCTCAAATGCTTCAACACTGTTGCTGTTGCTTCAACGGACGCTGAAGGCGAGTGGATCAACAGGAATGGCTCCACAGCGTCGACGATCGTCTTCTGCTACTCTTTTTGGAAGGATGACCCAGGTACACAATTTATCTTCTTTAACTGAAGCTTCATAATAGTTACTGAGTGATTCCGTTATTTGTTTTCTATTTCCAGAGCTTCAGAGGAACTCCACAAGGTGTAAATCTTGCTCTAATAAATGGAAGCATGGCTAGTGGAGTAGAGACACTGAGACAAGTCGAAGCCAAGTATCCTGCTTTACTGTTTAAACAGCAACTTACGGCATACGTGGAGAAGATATATGGAATGATCCGGGATAATTTGAAGAAAGAGATCTCTCCTTTGCTCGGTTTGTGCATTCAGGTGCCTATGCTTTCTGAGTCCAGAGAATGATAGTCATTTTGTTATCTTGACTTTTCTTTGTGGGATGAGAAATATGGTACATTATATTTGTGTAATTGACGACATATGTACAATTCTCCCCGTACACTATAGGCCCCACGAACATCAAGAGCAAGCTTGATGAAAGGATCTTCACGTTCAAACACAAATACAGCTGCACAACAAGCTTTGATTGCTCACTGGCAAGGGATTGTGAAGAGCCTTGGAAATTTTTTAAACATACTGAAAGTGAACAATGTCGGTTTGTTGAAACATACTATCCTATTTCATATCATTAGGATAATCTTTCACCAGTAGTAACTTGTAATACCATCATTCACATAATTATGTGTATGATTACTCAACATGATTAACGCTCTATATAAAATATCCTACTTATCTATGTCAGCGGTGCAGGTTCCTCCATTCTTGGTGCGAAAGGTATTCACTCAGATATTCTCATTCATCAACGTACAGTTATTTAACAGGTAGATATATTTACATAAATTTTAAAGGCAGCTTTTTGACTGTTGGCTTGCAAACACCAAAAATGCTTGACCGAGCTTCATTTGATTCTTATCTATTTTCAGTCTGCTATTGAGAAGGGAGTGCTGTTCGTTCAGTAACGGCGAGTACGTGAAAGCAGGATTAGCTGAACTTGAAACATTGGTGCTATAGAGCTACTGATGAGGTAAATATTATTCCTGTGACACATCTCAAAATGCAGCTACATAATATAAACATATTTATGAAGGGATAGTAGAGCTTTCGTACCATAAAAATATTTCGAAGGACCTTTAGAAGCATCCTAGTTTGATGTTCACCTCCTGCATAATAATTCGTTCTAGACCATATGGTTGTGCTTATATCCAGGCTTTTACAGTGATCAAGAGCAAAATGAAGTAAAGATAAGATAGTCTGTGTTTGTCATGTTCTTTACCCCAGGCAGTGATAAGCTTCTTGCATAGTCGTAATAAAGCTTCACGCATGGTTGTGCGTATCAAATATTAATTTCTCATCTAGTGTTTTCCTACTTGCAGTATGCAGGTTCAGCCTGGGATGAGCTTAAACATATTAGACAAGCTATTGGTTTCCTGGTAATTTTTTTCATTTGCTCCTAGAAAATAACTTGGACACAGTTTTTGGTTAGCAGAACCATTATTTAGGTTACCACAGCTAAGAGAAACTGTACAGCAAAATATGAGACAATGGTTGCAACATGACTCTGGACTAGAACACCCTTTTGAATTATTATTTTTTCCTTTAGAATTTTCCACTGAAAGTCTGAAATAATCAGGATTTCGACTTTGAGGACATACTGTGACATGTGGGATACAAGAATTGATATAAAGAAGTGTCGCTTGTAGTATTGCGCATGCCGAATTAAATGTACAGGTTTCTCACACATATTTTTTTTCTAGGTGATTCATCAAAGCCAAAGAAAACGTGGATGAAAATAAGTCATGACCTCTGTCCAGTAAGTGGAGACATAGACTAAGTCTTTCATTTTGTCCTTTTGTTAGAAAAATATAGATTTCCTTGGAATTTTTTAACAACCCCATAACACCCTGTTCAGGTACTTAGCATACAACAGCTATACAGGATCAGTACTATGTACTGGGATGACAAGTATGGAACACATAGCGTGTCCCCAGAGGTACGTTTCACACGGTATTGCATGCTTGCATTTCATTTAACCGATAAGAAGTGACCACAGATGATTTATCAAATTAGGTTATATCGAACATGAGAGTACTAATGACAGAAGACTCCAACAATCCTGTAAGCAATTCATTTCTGCTGGACGATGACTCAAGTTGCTATCTCTACACTCCTATCAATTGTTTATACTATGCCAACTAATCTCAAGTGTCTTCTACTTAAATCGTATGCACTTTGAAATGCAGCATACACGTTCTCCGTTGATGACATATCCAAATCAATGCAGCAGATTGACATCTCTGACATTGAGCCACCCCCACTCATCCGGGAGAACACAGGCTTTGTATTCTTGTTACCGCCCCCTGAATAAGTGTGTGGTGGCGCGAGCAAGACTTAGGCATGGAATGCATTGGCCCAGAAAGATAATTGGGCGGTCTATGCGGATTGAGTTTTCCATAGTTACCAGTGACCAATGAAATGCAATACACGGCTTCCTTGTTAGAACTCTGGTGGCTTTTCTTGATAGATGTCGGTGTTCTCTGACACCATGGCAAATGTGCATTGCCTTGGCTCGCCTCAAAATTAGTTTTCACCTCAGTGCTACGCTTTTTCCCCCTACTCATGTTCTGTTATTTATTGTTGTTAAGTTCAGAGCGATCAGACGCTAGTTCAATTTGACTAGACAGAAAGTTTTAGCGCAATCAGCTGAGATTCATTCATTCCTTAGGTTATTGTTTAGTTGTAGAGCACTGCTGAGGTGGGTTTGCAAGAGCAGTGTAATAGGATGTTTCCCTTCTTATTCAGTCATATGCATTCCGTGGCTACCTTACTTTGTACTAATCCTGTGTATACCAGTATATAACATGATCTGCAGTTAATGCTTCTTTGATGTATGAATTTGAGAACTCATCCGTGGATCTAGACTGAGGACCTCCTCAATTAGCGGGATTCTTCCCGCTTTCGATGAAATTGTTATGAATCAAAGAGGCCTGAGTTCCTCAATGTAATTGCACAAAAAAAGTCACTTGAGATTATGAGGAGGATGTGCATCCAAAATTTCGTCTTCTTCGTGTTTAGTCTTCCTTTCAGAAACAAAATCGTCAGTGTAATGAGTAGATGAAATGCAATGCAATGCCGTAAGTGCCCGGTTCCCTTTTTCTTCTTTTCGAGGAGCATGGTCTACTCTGTTCGAGTGTTAAAAGTTGATAGGTACAATAGTACGAGTCTAGCGGTTCCAAGAACCAAATACGCTGTCCGCTACCTAGGAATAGAACGCTCTTAGCTTTTCTCCCTGGAGATACCAATGATTTATATTGTCAAGTCAATGAGTGAAGTAAAGACTACCTAACTTTTAAAACTAAAGATGAACTTCTTTATCTTCCGTGGCGTCTTCATTGTATACGACAATGACAATGAGTAATAAATAAATCGTCGGTGATTTCCATTAATGTTAATGTATAAGACCTACGTCTCAGTAGAATCATCGTTCCTTAGAAGAAAATTGGAAATGATTTAATTGCACCTAAGTCGCCCTTGTGTAAATTTTTGGTGTAGGTAAAAAAGTCGAGGTACTGCAAATCGTTTGTTGACACGGACGAAGTAAGGAAAAACTTGATAGACAATTGGGAAGAACTTGGCATAGGTAATATGACCCTAGCAAAGGGTCGGACACCATAGAATCATTGAAAACAAACTATGACAATATTGAGTTTCTACGAATGCAACATAAAAAAGTACTACGGCAACATTAGTTCTAAGATGTTTTCTCGTAATAAATTTTGCACAACAAAAATAAATGTTTATATGATAAAAATTTTTTTAGTACAATAAAAACTACCGAAAGAAAAAATCAATCTACCTATGTAGCATTTGCCTAGACAATTTCAACGAGAAGATGATATTGTTGAGCGTAAATTCATACCCCTTTTTACACGAGCGAAATTGAAAAGGAAAACACCAGTCCGGCCTTGCCACACAATGAAGCCCAGCCCATTAAGCACTGAGCTTTCTCCTTTATATTGCGCCCTCCCCGAAACCCTAACTCGTACTCGCTCGCCACCCTCCAGCCGAAATCAATCACCTGCTGTACGCATCTCTTCTCCATTCAATTCACTCCATCCCAATTCACACCACCCCATTTCATCTCGGGACCTCTCATGATTTCAATGTTTGCTTTCCCGTCTCTTCCCCATACGAGCAATATTAGCGTATGATGAGAAACAGGACAAATTAATCTGCAGCGCCTCGATCTAGATCGGGTTCGCGATAGCATGATGAACTCCGTCTAGGGGAATCTCTGATGCTATTCGCAGTTCGTTATCACTGCTCTTCATTTTTTCTAGCATCGTGTGCCCTTTTTTCTTTCCTTTTCGTGTTCTTAGAGTCTATTGTTTTAGGGTTTTGATCCACTTGAAAAATGAGCCTGAATGAATGCGAATGTGAATCGGGCCGATATTCGCAATATTTAGCGAAAAGAGCGAAAATAGCAGATGACGACAAGCAAGACAGGGACTCTGCAGCGCTCCCGATTTAAATCGGGAGCTCATGATGATTTCGTCTAGGGGAATCTCTGATGCTAATCCCAATTCGTTTCTCCTCGCTCTTCTGTGTTTCTCGCAATCATATCTCTTTTTTCTTTTCCCTTTCGTGGCCTTGGAGTTTTATTCCTAAAATATATTTAGGGTTTTGCTCTAGTGTGTGGCGCTGACAATATTTCGCCACATGAGCAACAGTTAGCAGATGACGACAAGCAAGACAGGGACTCTGCACGCTCCCGATTCCAAACCGGGAGACGCATGATGATTCGTCTAGGGGAATCTCTGATGATAATCTTTTAACTTCATTCTTTTTTTTGCATTTTTTAGTCTCATATTCTTGTTTTCTTATTTTGGTTTAGGTGCCTGCGACGGTGTGTTAAATATACTTGGGCATTTCCCACCGAAAATGCTTAATCTGAGGCACTTCGTTTGTTGAGATGGGAGTGTTCTGAGCTGCCAGCCTGATGACTAGCATTGTTTTGCATCAAGAACGGAGATAGTCCGTTGTAGCCCGCTTGGCCGCTGTGCTGGACGCCTCGATCATGTGGTGCATCCACTTTGATTTCTTGGCTGGTTTCCTCCCACGAGTAAATCGCAAAACCCTCAACATGCACACGACGCGCTCACACACACGCACGCAGACAAATTTTGCCTGAAGCAGGCTAATGGGCTCCGGGAATGGATAAATAGACGCAAATGTTATGAAGGCTTTGGCGGATCGAGTAAGATTACTGATCTACATATGCCCCCCACTAGATTCATGGACTTGTGTAACGAGTTCTTGCTCACTATACACTGGATCGTTTGGTGTTACTTCGGCTGCTGCTAACCTGCCATGATTTACTGCTAACTGTTCTGCTCTACCAGAAATGATTTTGTATGGCTGTTTGCTGGAAGTTGATCTATGGTGGTTTCTCTTCATTGATAAGACATGATTGGTGTGTGGGCTACAGCATTTTTCATCTCATGACACGAAGCAAAAATTAACAGATGATGAGAAGCAGGGCAAGGACTTCTGCAGTGCCTCTGAATCAAATCACGGTCACAATAGCGTGATGACCCTGTCTATGGGGAATCTATGATAATCTTGCCATCTTTTGTTTATTTTCTTGCATTCCGTGTCATTTTTGTATTTTTATTTTGGTGTAGATGTATGTTGGATATATTTTGAGCATTTCACAATGAGAAGTAGAGTTGATGAGGTGGATTATTGTTAAACCATTGCAGTTAGCTAGCATGGTATAAAGAACTTTTAGAAATGGAAAATAGCATAATCAAAGTTCGAAACTTACATGGATGTGGATTTTATCCTATTTCATTTTGGACATATTGATGAAATCATAAGTAGTTTGTCTTAGTCGTGTGGGGATTGTGCTTCTGCCAGCCTGATGATTACCTTGCATTAAGATGGAGATCTGAATACACTTCTCCGTTGAAGCTTACTGGCCGCTGTGGTGGATCCTACTCCTTCTAAATAGATGAGTAATTTTCTTCAGCAGTAAATGCTCCAACCGTGCATGCATGTATATCTTCCACCAAGCTGGCTGGGTGGGCTCCGGTGAGAGTATGTGAAGATACAAAACTATGAAGGCTTTGGTTGATGCACAAAATGCCCTCTGGTTCTGTTATATTCTGTGCTAATTACATGCCTTAGAAGGTCATGGATCAAATACACAAAAGTATAATTTCTTGGAAGAAGTTTTGATGTTCTGGTTTCTTGTGTTGGATTAGTAGTTGAATTTTGAATATTTTTGCTTTGTTATTTGAGCATTCTGAATCTACCAGCCTGATGATTACCATTGTTTGCATTAAGAAACGAGATCTGATGCACTTCCCTGTTGAAGCCTGCTTGGCCACTGGTGGATATGCTGCTGCTGCTGCTGGTACGGCTGCTACTACCACTAACCCCAGTCCATTACTGGAGTAAATTGCACCACTGGTCCTCGCATGTCAGGGCGCATGCTTGAACAACCTTTCCTTAACCCCACACCTCCACCCCGGCCGCGAACTCTAATTTTCCTTCCACGCAAGCTGCTAAGTGAATATGTTGATGCATAAATTATGTATGAAGGCATGACAGATTGAAAGAATGCCTCTAGTTAACAGCCTGTGTATTGAGTAATTTGTCACCTTAAGCTCTGATTTTCCTTACTCCAGGCTCTGTTGCAACCCTGATTGCTGAATAAAGATGTGTCTTTATACAGCGCCATGTTTTTTGCAACCCTGGTTGCTGAATTGTCATGGTTATTTCTGCTCCATTCTTGTGATTCCTTTTTGCGTTCAGGCCTTGATGGAAATATTGGAGCTCTGAATGTCTTGTTATTGTCGGGGTGTCATCCATCTGCACTGCTGTGTCCATGTTGCTAGCAGTTTTGTGGATGCAATGAGCTTGATACATGTTGAAATACCATTTTCTATCTCTATCAACATAGTTCCTGATTCTTGTCTTAAATCAATTGGGTTTGTTGAAATTGTGGTATTTTGCAGGCTTCGAATTGAGGGTGGCACGTTCAGTGTGGCATTTGATGGTTTATCAGTGTTACTGCCTTACTAACTTAATGAAGTGAAACCCACCTGAGAAGCAAATATGAACAATGAGTGGTTATTTCTGGTAGAAACTAGTGTAACATTTGAGGTTTTGATTGTGTATTTCTTTCTTTTTGTTATGTAAAATATGGTGAATTGTCTCCTGGTAATAATGCCTTGTTTTTCCGGATAGAATGTTAGTTGTTTTTATATTGACGGATTCAGTGCCATGTGTCCCAGCATGTCGAGCTGTTGTCGCTGGTTGTGGCTCCTGACCGTGCTCTCGCCCTAGCCTACATCACGCCTGTATTGACTACCCTGCCATCAAGTCATGCTTGTGATTTGCGTTGTTGATATGTATAAATTGGACCCTCGGGACCGAGAGGCGAAGGGGCCAACGTTTTACACCATTGAGCTACAGTATGTGATCAAACTCCGAAACTCCCCATGGATCGATTGATATGCAGGATGAAAGCTTAAGTGCACATAATTTTAATTATTTCATTATTTTTCATCACAAAATGGAATTCGTTATTTCTCCTCCATTTTGTCTTTTTATTCTTGTAATAATTTTAAACGATATTTTTGTCGTGTGGTTTTCTACGCTTCGTTCATAGAGCTAATGTGGCCTCAATTTTTGCAGTCATGAGTTACAGAGTTCAGATGGTATCTATATAATTCAATATGTTCACAACTTTGCCTTCGCTAGGGTGGTAACAGCGTATGAAATGAACGGTACTTGCAGTAAAAACTAGGAAATGCCTCATGCCAGTTGACCACGACAAACTGGTGACTGGGTCGTAGGTAGCACGTGTGCAAGGCAAATCAACAAGCCATGTAAAGCATATCTCAATCTGGGAAGAAGTAGGGATCGGTAGTATAATCCTAATATAGGATTAGACTATCGTGGAAACCTAAAAATCATATTATTGCAACATTGCTTTTGTAACTATGCAACAATGTATGATGGAAAACATTATTTCCAGACTTGCTTTCATATAACAAATTCGTGCGATGAAAACAATTTTTTCGTGCGTAAGAAACGAGTCCAGGATTAAGCCATAGTTGTAATGCATTTCCTAATCGACTATGGCACTTGAAGTGTCTTTAAAGAAAACCTGAGTTTGTAATTTTTACCTTTCACCGATAAAGATATTTTATTCTATTCTCGAGAAAATTAGCAGTATTGTTTTCGGCAAGAGAAAAACTAATTTGGTGATCCTATTGTCAGCGCCTATCTCATCCTTTCACTCCCACTATCAATTGTGCACATAATTAGGAGCAGGGCTAAATACAGCAGACTGATCTTGATCTCAACGCGGTAAGATTACATCTTTCTCTACTTTAGAGCGTATGAGTGTTGGGCCTCTTCAATTATTGTTGTCATCCTGCATGAAAGCATGAAAGTATGCACGGTTACTTACCTAGTATGTTAAAGAAAGAGAATCATAAGTATATCAGCTAGTAACTTGGTTTCCTTGTGATTCTTGTGAAGGCAATGCTAGCTCTGGTGACATCAGCGGCATCTGCAGCAGCAGCTATTGTCTACTTAGCACACAAGGGTAATGTCAGGGCAAATTGGTTTGCTATTTGCCAGCAGTTCGATTCCTTCTGCGAGCGTATCTCTGGCTCCCTAATTTGGCTCGTTTGTAGCCATGGTTGTGCTGATACTGCTCATATTACTCTCTGCCATTGCCCTGAAAAGGCGCTAGACTGAATTGTGCGTCGAAGTGTGATATGATGTGGTTTTTGCACTTGCTTCTGTCATGTAATAATCTGTGTGCCTATTAGCCTCTTGCCACCATCCTCTACTATATCATGCATCGCCTTGGCTATGTACTTCTATTTCGATGGTTTGTGTACTTCTACTTAATATACAGTTGTTACAGAAAATAAATATAGACGAACTGTCATGGATTCAATAATGTAATTTTCAAGACTTGTCAGTAAATTTTGTCTAGGTAGACCAAAAAAGGAGACATGTCATTGGTTGGTAACTCCATACTGCTAGTTACACTGATGCTGCTACCTCCAAGTGACACCACCACACGTTCGGCAGTTTTGAATATGATTGACAGTCCAGCCCCCTGGCTCCTGGTATCAACCTACTGGAGTGGTTCCTCCCAGTCTTTGGTGACCGAGCATAAAATCAAAAGCTGAGGATGGGCATAGGCTATTCCATTGTAGAATATCCACCCATCACGATGCTGAAAGACAATCAGTTTTATGGTCTACCTGGGCATAACCAGCAACTTTTCTTATCCCCCTTCCATCCATTGATCCCCGCACTGTCTCCACTCCAAACCATTCACCACATGATGCGTAAATGCCAGAGAGCAGCACATAGTCTCCGCTTGCATCTCATTCATTTCTAGAAGCTTCTCCCTAGCAAGTTTGCCCAGGGCCGCATTCCCGTGGAGCCTGCAGGCCCCAAGCAGTGTCCTCCATATGACTGCACTAGGTTCACACCTCATGCTGCTCACCATTGCAAATGCTTCATCCAGTAAGCCTGCACGGCCAAGCATGTCCACTATGCAACTGTAGTGCCTTGCATTAGGCTCAATCCTGTACCCGTCTTTCATCAGAGAGAAATATCTCTGACCATCTTCAACCAGTCCGGCATGACTGCATGCACCGAGGACACAGAGGAAAGAAATCGCATTTGGGCATGTTGCCTGTTCAAGCATTTTCTTGAAGAATTGGACGGACTGCTCTGCTTTCCCATTGAAAGCCAATCCTCCGATGATTGAGTTCCATGTCCAGACATCCCTTTCCTTCATCCTGCTAAAGACTTCCATTGCAGCCTGCACATCCCCGCACTTTGCATACATTGATACCAGTGCATTTCCAA
Organism: Stipa capillata; assembly: GCA_019208055.1. Classification (NCBI taxonomy): domain Eukaryota; kingdom Viridiplantae; phylum Streptophyta; class Magnoliopsida; order Poales; family Poaceae; genus Stipa; species Stipa capillata. The sequence goes on along the minus strand of JAGXJF010004938.1, from coordinate 88,121 downwards.
TAACAATGCTTATCCGTGGCCTATCTTCCAAGTGCAAAGAATGTATCATCCTCCCTGTGTCAAGCGACCCTAAGTTCGCACAGCACGAAAGCAAGCAAACAATGGTCGCCTCATCAGGCATGCAGCCTGCACAACTCATCTCATCAAACACCTCTAATGCTTCCTTCAGCATCCCCTTCGCCGTGTACCCTGTGATAATGGTGTTCCACGAAACAACATCCTTCTCCGGCGCACCGACATCAGCTCCCTCGCCTTCTCCATCTCCCCATGCTTCGCGTATGCGGCCAGCATCACATTCCAGCACACCAAGTCCTTGTGCTGGCATTCATCAAACATTTGCCGTGCCATGTCCAAGTCACCTCTCGCCGCGTGCCCCGCTATAACGGCCGACCACGCCACAACATCTCCCTCGCCAGCCTCATCAAGAAGCGTGCCGGCCACCCGCAAATCCCCGCGCTTGGCATACATGTTGATAAGCGCGTTCCTCACGAACGCATCCTTCAAGAAGCCCAGCTTCACGACGGAGCCATGGACCTGGTACCCGGTGCAAGAGCCCGGCAAGCTCGCGCAGGCCCGGAGGAGGTAGCAGAACGTGAAGCCGTCCGGCCTCAGGTGCGCCGGCTCCATGCGCCGGTACAACGCGAACGCAGCGCCGGGAGCGGCGCCGTGCGCGTACCCCCGCACCATGGCGTTGTGCATGAAGAGGTCCGGGTGCGGGATTCCGTCGAACAGCTTGCGGGCGTAGTCCATGCTGCCGCGGAACGAGGAGGCGACGCACGAGAGCAGCAGGTCCCGCAGGGGCTGGAGGCGCGAGGTGATGCCCTTGACGACCAGATTCCCATGGATTTGCTTCAGGGAGCGCGGGCTTAGACGCGCGGAGGAGCCCTTCCGGATCATGCATGCGTTGATGGGTGGTCTTAATTTTGCGTTCTTTGTTGATATCGTGGTGGTGACTGTGGTCGAGGAGAGAGGAAGCGGTGGAGGACGGCACTGGAGAAGACCGCCGGGGCGCCGTCCGGTGGTCGCCGGAGCGGCAGCAGCACGGCGAGCAATGAAGTGGTAATACACGCTTGGAGAATACGCCTCCTCTACAGAGAAAGCACACGTGTATGTTGTTTCTCCTCCGATGCAACGCTAAACTAGTAAATATGGCTATCAATGTCTAGACGGGATTGTCAAATTGCTAGCTAAAATTGGCAAACTATTGGCAAATCAGTTTAGGACAGACAGCAAACCGAACGGCTCCACAGATTTTTCAATTAGGACGTGGTTGTCATTTTTGTCAATTCTTGTTAGCCTCTAAGCTGGTAAAAATATAAACTGAACTTTGTTCGGCTAATGGAATCCATGTCAATCCGAATAAGTTCTAAATTGACGAGTCAGCTCAACCCCAAATCGTATTAGTAACGAGTTTTAGGCGAAATATAATTATAAGTTAAGTTGAGCGTACTCTTCTATTACAAATACCCATTTTTTCATCATGTTTCTGATTTTTTTTTAGTGGTTGATCATCATGTAGGAAAATAGTTCGATAAAGAAAAAAAAATTCTGGGGTAAAATTGGTGTATTTGAAACTGAAGACTACAAATTCGGGCAGACGTTGTAGTTGAAGCCCTACACCTCCGGAATCTTCTGGACCGAACCGGGCGGCCGAAGAAGTCTCAATTTAAACGAAACCACAAAGCCCCTCGAGTCTTCTCCACCCAAAACCTTCCCGAATCTGAGATCTCGACAGGCACTTCCCGAGGTCGAAACCCTAGAGGAGCGGTGCCATGGCGATCATCTCGGACATGCAGGAGGAGGAGGTGCCGCCGCAGCAGCACCAGGCTGCGGCGGCGGCGGGGGCGGGGGCGGGGGCGGGCGACGTCGACCTAGACGTCCTGGCGGCGGTGCTCGAGCGGAAGGGCGGCGCGCTCCCGTTCCTCCACGCGGCCATCGACGTCGCGCGGCGGCGCTCCGACCTCTTCCGGGACCCCTCCGCGGTGGGCAAGGTCACGGCGATGGCCTCGGCAGCAAGGGCGGAGGTGGAGGCGGAGGAGAGGAGGGTGAGGGAGGCGAAGAGGAAGGCAGAGGAGGCAGAGAGGGTGGCGGCTGGAAAGGAGAAGGCGGCGAAAGCGGCGGCGGCAGCGGTGGCGGAGAGGATGGAGAGCTCGGTGGTGACGGAGGAGCGGGCGGCGGAGAGCTCGGGGGAGAAGGGTAACAACACGGAGGTGGAGCAGGAAGGGAGCAAAGCGAGAAGTGAGTACCCTGTTGCCATAGACCCTTTAATTTCTATTGCTGCTCGGTTTTAGGATTCTGATGCTTAATGCTGATCTAATTAATGAGATCGATATTGCTAGTTCTGAGGTTTAGGATCTTCTACCGCGATGCTAACTCAGGACTAGAAATTTTTTGGATCTCCAGCCGGATGGTTTAGAGCCTCAATTGCTAACTCAGGACTACTTGTGGTAGCTTGGTTGGTTTATTTCTCAATATGTGGTCAGGAGGCATGGATTAGCATATGAAGAGCTCTTGGTTGGGCTAGAATATGTTTGGATTGATGCTCTGATCAATATGCTACTTATTGGGATCTGTTCTGTCATTGGAGCTGGGATGAGGAGAAGCTTTCTATTTTAATTGACGAGTGGAATGATAGGTTCTTAATTAGGCTAGGACAGTTTTGAAGTTATAGCTCTTCCCTTTGGGGAGTTTATGCTTCTCTAGAGAATTAGGTTGTTTTCGTGATTACATGCAAGACGCATATGCCCACACCACACCACACAGACACATCCACGCAAGCACGCCGCCGAATCACACGCTACAAATGACGGAGACAGAGGATAAATCCATGAATCTCAGCACATCTGCGTGTGTAAATGTGAGCACCAATATTTGTACCCTGGTGGATGGAGTCATACCCCACAACTCAACCATTGGTTTTTTATTAGTGCTCACGATCCTAATCCAAATATGAGATGAGTTTACTAGGTTTTGGAGCTTATATGATAAAGCTATGAAGTTCTTTTGTTCGAGAAAAAAGCTATGAAGTTTTGAGTCGAGAAGTTCCATCCTATGTATTTACATCTTGCTCACTAACTTAGATACTTGTATCCGTGGAAGATGTGTTTGTTGGACAACTTTGCTATGCTCAGAATAGGAAGAGCAGCATGATTAATTACTCTCATAGATGGTAGCAGTATATGTAGAACAATAAGATGCTTATGTTGTTGTAGTAATCCTTGTTAGGATGAAATTACACTGACTTGTCATTTATCTGCTTCGCATGAAACTTTCTTTGTCATGTATCAAACTGGTCCAAAACGGAGTCAGTTTGTATCATGCTTGGTTTACACCAGATTTCCATGTTCAAATGCAGCCTGGAAACACTTTACTCTGATTGAGACTTGGGCTTGTACCATGCTATATCTGGTGAAAACATTGAACTTGATTTTCTAATATTGTGGTCTTATTTGTAATATTTCCTTTCATTTTCCTCTGGGAAAAAATTGCTCCAGTTATCAATTACATTTCACGTTGTACTTCTTTGAGATAAACTACATAGTGTCTCATTCATGCCTGTCCCATTAAACAGAACCAAATGCTGGCAATGGTCTTGATTTGGAGAAGTATTCCTGGACTCAGCAGTTGCCAGAGGTTAATATCACAGTTCCTGTTCCTGAAGGAACAAAATCAAGGTTTGTTGTGTGTGAGATCAAGAAGGACCATTTGAAGGTCGGATTGAAGGGTCAGCCCTCTATTATTGATGTAAGTAGTAACAACTGTGAAGTGATTTATTGTGTCCTGTTATATGAAACATTTTTCTCCTAGAGATCATTTAGTATTAAGTGCATGATTGAAGCTGTCATCTAGGGAACAAAGAACTTTTAGTATGGTCTCTTAACTATGATTTTCTTTGTTAATCAGGGTGAGCTTCACAAACCAGTTAAAGTTGATGACTGCTTCTGGAGCATAGGTATATATTACAAGTACTTGCGTTTTGTTGAATGTCCACTTATTCTTTCATCTTATGCCCTTACCGATGAAAATATCACTTCCTTCTGATAATATCTTCAGAGGATGGAAAATCACTGTCTATATTGCTGACAAAGCATAACCAAATGGAATGGTGGAAATCTGTGATAAAAGGTGATCCTGAAGTTGATACCCAACATGTGGAGCCTGAGAACAGCAAACTTTCCGATTTGGATCCTGAGACTAGACAAACTGTGGAGAAGATGATGGTAAGATATGCAAAACCTGATGCCAAAACTATGTGAAAGAAATTCTTCCAACCGTACAGGATGATGCTACCCGGTGAGCTAATTTTTCTCTGCATTTTGCAGTTTGACCAGCGTCAGAAGCAGATGGGTCTTCCAACAAGTGACGAAATGCAAAAGCAAGATATCCTCAAGAAATTCATGGCTGAGGTAAGTTGCAGCACGTTCAACACACCGTATGTATTGGTTAACCTCCCATTTACTGAAGTGTATCTCATTGAGCTCTTCATCGCAGCACCCGGAGATGGACTTCTCAAGGGCGAAAATAGCTTAGAATGATGGATCCAAGGCAATCAACTGGAAGGTGTTGAATGGAGAAATCGCTTCTACCGTAGTTGGGTGCGTTGCGATCTAGTGTTATCTGTGGTAGCTCCTGGGTTCTTTACACGGGACGGACAAAACAGTTTTGCAGTGTTTCGGGAATATAAAACTCTATCTGTGTTTTCTTTCCTGAATCAAGGAATTGTGGGACTCTATTATATTTGTGTGATTAGATCGTGACGGTCTACTCTCTCTTTGTGTGTACTTTCCTTTAAGAGGTAGTTTAATAACAAATTGGTTAAGAAGTTGCCCCGTAGAAAATAATCGAACTGATGCCTGCACAGTCAACACTCAGGTTGGTAAGGAGTTACTTTCCTTTTAGGTGATAGTTTAACAAGTTGGTAAGAAGTACTAACTGATTTTGCATGCATCTCTTGAGCGCCTATTTTAGGTGCTAAGTGGAGCATGAGTCCCCCTCTCGGTTGTACTCCCTCCGGTTCCCAAAAGTGTCGTTTTTGGTCATTGATAGGATCTTCAAAACATAATTTTGACACTAATATCTATTTAATATATTTATAAAATATAATGAAATTATACATATTTTTAGAGTATTTTCCAAGATACATTTATAACATATTATTTTCAAGTATTTAATTTAAATAATTTTTAAGATATTAATAGTTAAAGTTTTGAAAGGTTAACTTAACCCATGTCCCTTTTTAGGGAACCTCCAGTTTCATCATCATGGTCTGCTACCATCTCCATTAGTTGCCACGCTGGCGCCTGACTTCTTAAGATCGATGCTGGCTCCTCCGACTCTGGGCTGTCTGCCGCCTCCTCGCCTATGCGGCCGTAGTGCAGGTCATTCTAAGGTTTACACTGTCTGCCTCTTCGTGGCATGGCCTTCAGACTGGTTTCTGCATCATGTTTTACTAATTACCAGTAATCTTTACACGAACACACCCCATCTTTAAAATGATGGAACCGGTTCCTGTCCCTAACCACGATCTCCCGCTCAAATGCGCGAGATATAAACTTGGTCGCCTCATGGCAGTCTCGGCAAACTCGCAGGTTCTTTGTGATGCGCACCGTGTCGCCGGGCCTGGTGCGCAGCAGCCCAAAGGCTATGGCCAGCTTCTCGCTGTGGTAGAGGAGCGGCATCTCTTTCTCCTCTTCCACAACGTCGTGCAGGACGTCCGTGGTGTCAGGCACGTAGCCATCTTGCCTGATCCTCCTCATCATGTTCTTGACCATGGCGAATATCTCCTCCTGTGGATGGCGCAGGCACCCGCACTGGAACTCGCAGACCTCGCCGTCGATTTCAACCGTGGACCGCCCCGCCTCCTTGCTCACGTTTCGTTCATCCATCAATCGCCGGACTTTGGCCACATCATCCCACCGGCCGGCGCTGGCGAGGAGGTTGGCCAGCAGCACGTACCGTCCGCTGTTCTGGGGGTCCAGCTCTATGACACGCCATCCCACCGCCTCGCCTAAATCGAGGTCCCGGTGAATCTTGCATGCTCCGAATAGTGCTCCGAGGACGCCAATGTCCGGCTCCATTGGCATGTCATCGATCACCTTCTTGGCTTCGTCCAGCAGCCCTGCCCTCCCGAACAGGTCGACCATGCAGCCGTAATGCTCCATCTTGGGCTCAATGTCGTATCTCTGCACGATGTAGTCGAAATAGTGGCGACCCTTGCTGACCATCCCGGTGTGCGCGCAGGCGGTGAGCACATTCACCAGTGTGACATCGTCTGGCGCCATGCCGCTCCTCTCCATCAGGCAGAACAGCTCAATGGCATCCTCGCACCTCCCGTGCACGGCTAACCCACCAATCATGCAGTTCCATGATGTAAGCCCCTTCGTCGGAAGTGCCTGGAACACGCGCCATGCCTCCTCGGCACACCCGCACTTGCAGTACATGTCGATCACCGCCGTCGCCAGCTTCTCGTCCATCTCTATCCCGCTCTGCTCCATCCACCGGTGCACCTCCCTTCCACGGGATAGCGCGCCGGCCCCTGTGCACGCCACCACCGCGCTCGCCGCGACGAAACCATTCCCCTCCACCCCAAGCGCCCGCATTTCGTCGAACACATCCAGCGCGTCCAAGAACTGCCCGGCCTTCACGTACCCCGAGATCATCGTGTTCCAGGAAATTATATTCCTCTCGGGCATTCCGTTGAACAGCTCCCGCGCGTCGTCCACGAGGCCCAACCTGCACAGCCCGCCCACCATGGTGGTCCACGACACGACGTCGAGGGCCCGCGAGGAGGAGCCGCTGCGGAAGAGGAGGTAGGCGAGGTCAGGGCGGGCGTTGGCGAGGTAGGCGGCGAGGAGAGCGTTGAGGGAGTGGGAGTGGGAGTGGAAGTTGAGCTTGAGGAGGAGCGCGTGGAGCTGGAGCGCGAGCGTGAGCGGCGCGGCGGGGAGGAGGCGTGGGAAGGTGAAGTGGTCGGGGGCCAGGGGCAGGGAGAGCATGACGGCGAGGAGCGCCGCGGCGTGGCGCGGCGGGAGGGAGGAAAAGAGCGGGTTGAAGAGCGCCGGGTGCGGGTCCGGGTGGTGCGCGAGGAGGCGCGCGGCGTAGGGGAGGCGGCGTTCGGGGTCGCCGGCGAGGAAGGCCAGGAGGCGGCGCGCGTGGACGGGGTGGGAGGCGAGGCCCAGGCGTACGAGCTGCGAGTGGTGCTGCTTCAGCTCGGCGATGGTGGTGATGGGGATGGGGCTTACGCTGGGAGAGGTCCACATTGGCGGAGCTTGGGTGAATGGGGAGAGAGCAGCTGCCGATAAGGCCGTGCGGGAGCATGACAGAGTAATGTAACCCAGAAGCCACTAGGGTGGGCACATTCATCCCGAAACCGAAAACCAAATTGAAACTGTTGGAATTGTAAAGTAAATGGCCAATGAACAGTAGATCGAAGTGTGTAATCTTTATTGATGATTCATGCTTATATAGAGTTTACATATAGCAGTTGCTTGCAGTTGTCAAAAGGGAGGAAGCAACCGTCGTGCAGTTTGCGATTTGGCAACTGCCGGAGCCGTTGTTGAGATTGCTCACAAAGAGCAACTGCCGTGGGCAGTTTATTCTCAACATTCCCCCTTGAGCAATCTCATCCTTGCAATAAAGATTATCTTGAAATATGACTCCTCCAAAAACCCTGTGGGAAAAATGTGAGGAGTATAGAGTTTGATATGCTGTTTAAAACTCCTGTAAAACCCAATGGGAAAATAAGGAGAAAATGCGACAGCATATTATGATTATTGTCTCGTTGAACTCAATACGAGAAGACTCATAGAGTTTTAGAGAGCAATGAATATGTCGAATATACTTTCCTAAAAACCCCGTTGGGGAAAACGGAAAATATGACATATGACCTTATGTTGATATTACCTCATTAAAAACCTTGATGAGAACCTGTAAAGTAAACTCATAAAGAGAAAAGAGTGTAATATGATGCTGTGAACATGAATAATTCAGGAAGACACTCCCCTGATTCTTGCAAATCCCGAAGTCGTCGCATACCAATCTTGTGAACATACTTTTGGAATGTAGAAGTTGGTAGAGACTTCGTGAACAAATCAGCTAGGTTATCGCATGATTTGACTTGCAAGATGTCAATTTCCCCACTTTTCTGAAGTTCATGAGGAAAGAACAACTTAGGGGCAATATGCTTAGTGATATTGCTCTTGATGTATCCTGTTTGCATCTGTGCAACACAAGCCGCATTATCTTCGTAGATAATGGTAGGTGATTCGATAGAACTAATTCCACATGACTGCTGTATGTGGTTTATCATTCTGCGAAGCCATACGCATTCGCGTGATGCCTCATATAATGAAATTATTTCAGAATGATTGGTAGAGGTTGCCACAAGAGTCTGTTTCGAAGACTTCCATGATATGGCAGTTCCACCATGTAGGAACACAAAGCCGGTTTGTGATCTGGCATTATGAGGATCAGATAAATAGCCAGCATCTGTGTATCCAATCATATTGGAGTCCTGGTTTTTCTGGAATTGAAAGAATAGACCAAGATCCTTTGTGCCTTGGAGATATCGAAGGATATTCTGGACTCCTGACCAATGGCGTTTGGTAGGTGCCGCGCTATGTCTAGCAAGTAGATTTACTGCAAAAGCAAGATCGGGTCTTGTGCAATTTGCAAGATACATTAGCGCTCCAACGGCACTGAGATATGGAACGTCGGGTCCCAATGTCTCTTCCCCATCTTCCCTTGGTCTGAACGGATCTTTCTCTACGTCTAGAGAACGAACCACCATGGGAGTTTTAGATGGGTAGGATTTGTCCATATTGAACTTCTCCAATATCTTCTGGATATAGGCAGCTTGGTGTACCATGATTCCTGAGAGAAGGTGCTCAAGTTGAAGACCTAAGCAAAATTTGGTTTTACCCAAATCCTTCATCTCAAATTCCGTCGTTAGGTGATTGCGTGCTTCATCGATATCTTGTGTGTTGTCAATGATGTTGAGATCATCGACGTACACTGAAATGATGCAAAATCCTGTAGAGGACTTCTTGATGAAGACACATGGGCAATCATCGCTATTGGAGTAACCCTTCTGAAGAAGGAACTCACTGAGTCGGTTGTACCACATCCGTCCCGACTGCTTTAAGCCATATAATGACTTATTCAGTTTACACAGTACATGTTGCGTTGTGCGCTTGCATTCGGGACTGGGATTCCGTCAGGAACCTTCATGTATATGTCCGAATCTAATGACCCGTAAAGGTATGCGGTCACGACGTCCATCAACTGCATAGATAGACGATTTTGTACTGCCAAGGATATGAGATATCGGAAAGTGATTCCACTCATTACCGGAGAATATGTCTCATTGTAATCAATGCCGGGTCTCTGCGTAAACCCTTGTGCTACGAGCCTTGCTTTGTATCTCACCACCTCATTGTTCTCATTCCGTTTCCGGATGAAAACCCATTTGAATCCCACAGGGAAAACCTTGGGAGGTGTAGGTATTGCTTCAGTGAATACCTTTCTTTTGTTAAGCGAGGCAATTTCCGCTTGTATTGCATCCTTCCATTTAGGCCAATCGGAGCGTTTTTGACACTCGACGATAGTCCTTGGATCATGATCATTGAGAAGGGTATTTGCAATTGTAGCAGAAAAATAGATGTCGACAATCGTAGACTTACGGTTGAATGATTCTCCAGAATCGATATAGTTGGTGGAAATTTCTTGCACCCTAGATGACTCTTCGTGATTTCCCAATACGCGTGAGTCTGGGTGTTCCGATGGCCTAGCCAGTGTGCGCGGACTGGAGCTAGGTTGTGGAGGTTGCCCATCCACTGGGTGTGCACTACCCATTAGGTGTTCGTCAGTGTTGAGTTGACTTGACTTGAGGGTTTTCTCCTCGATTTCCTTAGTTGCTTGCGTGAAGCTTGTTCCGGGTCAGAGGCCGTACTACTCCTCCTCTTATTAGGAACAGGGAGTTGAGTGATTTTTATTGGTACCTCCACTCTTTCGGGCGCATTTCTGGCCGGATTTAAGGATTTTGTAACACCTTTTAGATCAGTAAATGAATCTGGCAGATTATTTGCAAGATGTTGCAAATTGATGATTTTCCGAACTTGTAGTTCGGTCTCTGGGTACGTGGATCAGAGGATGAAATGGCTGTAGCATTCCAATCGATTTCCGGGCATTCTTTCTGGTACTTGAAATCTCCCCCTAATGCCGGGAAATGTTCCTCATCGAAGATGCAGTCAGCGTGACGGGCTGTGAATAGATCCCCAGTAAGGGGTTCCAGGTACTTTATAATCGACGGCGATTTGTACCCCACATAGATCCCCAGTTTCCTGTGTGGGCCCATGGATGTCCGCTGCGGTGGTGAGATCGGGATGTACGTAGCACATCCGAACTTACGCAGATGGGAAATGCTAGGAGGATTTCCACGTACCAATTGCAGAGGGGAAGTACTGTGATATGCAGTAGGTCGCAATTGTATTAAGTCAGCAGCGTGTAAGACTGCATGACCCCAACAAGAGGTTGGCAAGCTGCAATCATTAACAAAGGTCTTGCGATGAGTTTAATCCTCTTAATCAGTGATTCGGCCAAACCATTTTGTGTGTGGACATATGGGACCGAGTGCTGAACTTCAATCCCCAAAGCCATGCAATAATCATTGAAGGCACGTGAGGAGAATTCGGCAGCGTTGTCCATGCGAATTGTCTTAATTCGACTTTCTGGATAATGGGCTTGTAACTGAATGACTTGCCGCATTATCTGGCAAATGCATGGTTTCGTGTGGGACAAGAGGCACACATGTGACCATCGTATAGATGCGTCAATAAGAACCATGAAATACCGAAATGGTCTAGAAAATGGTTGGATGGGACCACAGATGTCTCCTTGAATGCGTTCAAGGAACTGAAGTGGTTCAGCTTGTATTTTGAGATGCGATGGTCTCAAAATTAGCTTTCCCATTGCACAAGATGTGCAAATAAAATCTGAAGATTGAGGAAATTTGGACTCAAGCAAATTATGACCGATGGAATTGCTAGTAATTTTTCTCATCATCCCGATGCCGGGATGGCCAAGGCGATCATGCCAGGTTTGGAATGCGTTGACATTCTGAAAAATTACTTTATATGCAACATGTTCTACGGGCTTGATGTACGTATAGTACAATCCCGACGATAGAGAAGGAATTTTTTCAAGTACTTGCTTGCCATATCCGTAATCTCTAGTGAAGAGGAGGTACTCCTCTTTGTTGTCTTCATGGGTTTCAATGTGAAATCCATTTTTACGGATATCTCGATAACTAATGAGGGTACGTGACGAGTCGGATACAGCAAGGCATCCTCTATTGTCACTTGTGTACCCCCTGGGAGGGTAAATATGGCACGTCCAGTGCCAACGATTACCGTATCGCGTCCAGCGATAGTTAAAATATCTCCATTCATCTTTTTCAGAGTTTGGAAATATTTTAACTCCCTTAGTATCGAGTTTGTGGTAGCACTGTCCACAAGGCATAATTCTTCTTCCATCGGATTGTCCATGATCTATATATAAAGAACTTCAATAAGAAACTTCATATAAATATATAGTAGATAATCATATCAAATGTGCTGATACAATATAAAAGACAACAATACATATGTTCTTAATACAACAACACAAATGGACATGGTTAAGATAGATCGTAAAGGAGATTGGGAGACTAGTCGAAGTCTCCGAACATGTCGGTTGAGGCGAACTCAATCATCATGTTCTCCGTATCGGCAGGGTCCTCGAGCTTATGGAGAGGTATGGTGTTGCTTGGTCCGGGAGGAACCACGAGCGAACTGCCATCTCCATTGGCGTTGTCTGGATGAAGGTTGAAGTTGGCTTCGAACCTTTTCCCTTGAGGTGCCGCGCGTCCTTGGGATTGTTGGTACAGAGCAGCCAGATGTTTAGGGGTTTTGCATTTGTTAGTGGGGTGCGAGTAGCATCCACACTTGTCGCAAAGCTTAGTTTTGTCAAATTTGGGCTTTGCGATGCCTTTCCCCTTTTTGGAGTTTCTTGGCTTCTTGTTCCTACTGCGCTTTCGCTTACCCTTGAAGTTTGATGGTTTGCCCTTGGAGGCACCGTCAAACCTCTGTCTATCCGCGACATTCATATGAACCTCAGGTAAAGGCTGTGCCCCAACTGGGCGGTGAGAGCCGTTTTTTAACGAGTAGCTCGTCATGCTTTTCAGCCTGAAGTAGGATATGAATGAGGTCGGAATAGACGGTGTAGTTGCGAGCGCGGTATTGCTGCTGAAGGATCCTATCTGCGGGGAGCATAGTGGATAGAGTCTTTTCTATCTTCTCCGCATCCGTAGGTTCCTTGTCGCAAAAGCGTAGCTTGGAACAAATCTTATGAACCGCATGATTGTACTCTCCGATGGATTTAAAGTCCTGAAGGCGGAGATGAGTCCAATCAAGTTGCGCTTCAGGCAGGAGGACTGCCTTCTGCTGTTCATACCTCGTTTTGAGGGCCAGAAACAGAGTACGAGGAGATTCCTCCTGTAAGTACTCCGCTTTTAAATCTGGGTGAATATGGTGCCGAATGATGTATAAGGCAGCATATTTCTTTGCTTCTGTTAGTGCTGCTTCTCCCTCCGGAACAGGAGTGTCCGGATCTTGGATAGCGCGCACAATCCCATGGGACGCGAGACTGATCTTGATGTCCATGGCCCATGTAGGGTAGTTGTGGCCGTTGAGGGCAAGTTCCTCAAATTCCTTTGAGGCCATCGTTGTCCTACATGGGTAAACCAGAGATAATTAATTTACGTTCGGTAAATTAAGAACCATCATGGTTAATGTTGTAAAGAACTTTGCAAAATTTAATAAAGCTTCAAGGAATTAGCTTGAAACGATTCGTGTGAATCTCAAATGTGCGAAGCATGACATGTTGTCGGGAGTGAATCTCGTGGCATTAGGGAGTATAATCTGATTAAAAATCAGTAGATACTCAAGTATAATCTGATGCGAAGTCAGTAGATACTTGTTTACCTAATGTCATATGGCACTTTAGGGAGTATAATCTGATATGAATCAGTAGATACTCGAGTGTAATCTGATGAATATCAGTAGACACCCATATACCTAACACCGTATGTCATTGCTCGATTTGAAGAAAATCACGTGGAATTTTGCAAATTGATTCCTGCTCGTATTAAGTCGGAAGGACTTAATTAAGGTGAATCAATGTTTATTTGCAAGAAATGAAGGTTTCGATTGCAAATAATGGATGCAAGTGATTTCAACATGTGTAAAAACATGGAAATACATGCATTACTTGATATTCTGGAATACATGGTATTCGACAGAAATACAGTGCTGAAATGAAAATACAGTACTGGAATGGAAATACCGTAATTTACAAGGTCTAAAACAGAAGTAAAACTGCTAGAACACAAGTAAAAAGGACTTAGATGCGAAATCATAAGAGATAGGAGCCCTTATACACAAAACCCCGAGGGCCTGATTGCAAAACAACAAGGGGGGGTGGCCGGCCTGGGCCCGGGCCGGCTTGGCCTTTCGGCCCACCTGGAGGGCGCGCAAGGGAGGGGGGGGCGAGTGGGCCGGCCTCAAGGGCCCACTCGGCCAAGCCAAAGGGAGGGGGGTGGGGGGGTGTGGGGTGGTTAGGGTTCCCACACCCCAACCCAGGGGCCGGCGGCGGCTAAGGGAGCCATGGGGGGACCGGCGGCGCGCCAGGCCGGGAGCGGCGCGGCGGCTGCCGGGAGGGCGGCGGTGGCGCCTGCGGGAGGGGCGGCCGGGCGCGGGGCGCCCACGGCGGGGCGGCCACGGGCGGCCGTCGGGGAGGCCACGGGGAGGCCCGCGGCAGCGCGGGAGCCGGGCGAGGGCGCGGTGGCCGGGCGGGGCGGCGGCCCTTGGCGCGCGGAGGCGCGCTCCACCCGAGGGCGGCGGCGGCCAAGCGCGGCGGCGCGGGGCCGGGCGAGGGCGCGGTGGCCTTGGCGCGCGGAGGCGCGCTCCACCCGAGGGCGGCGGCGCGGGGCTGGCAACCAAGCGGCGGCGGCGACCGGACCGGCGGCGCCCGGGCCGGCGGCGGCGACCGGGAGGCGGCGGCAGCACGCGGCGGTGGCGCAGGGGCCACGGCGGCGCGGTGCGGCGGCGACCCGGCCGGCCGGCCCCTTCAACCGCGGCGAGATGTGGCGGCCGGCCCCCCGGCCTCGTCCTCGGAGGAGGAGGAGGAGCCCGGCGGCGCGGCCCTCGTGGCGAGGCCGTTCGGGAGCCCGAGGGCGGCCGGCGACCATGAGCCGGCGCGGGTCCCGAGCGACCCCGGGAAGGGCGCGACGAACCGGCGGCGGGGGGCCGGCCGTGCGCGAAGCAGCGGACACCGGAGGCGAGGCGGGCGCACGTGGAGGCGCATCTGCACCGGCGGAGGGCGGCGCGACCTCGGCCACTGGCGAGGCCGGGCGGGAGGCCGAGGGCGGCCAGGGGCGCCACGGCGAGGCAACTCGCGCCGGCGAGGCGGCGCTGGCCACGGCGACCGGCGGCGGCGGTGGCGCGACCGCGTGTTCGACGACCGGCTCTGGTGGAGGTGAGGGGCAAGGCCCCCACCCGTGCTCCGGGCACCAAACCGGCGGAGGCGGTGGCGCCAGAGCCGGGTCGAAGACGGCCGCATACTCGTCGGCGTAGAGCGGCGGGGCTGCAGGGCCGGCGAGGAGCCAGGCGGGCAGCGCCGGCGCCGGGGCGCCGTGGCGCTGCCGCTGGCGACGAAAAGGACGGCGAGGTCCGAAACGACGTCCGCGACGGTGGCGACCAGCGAAGCGACGGCGGCGCTCACGAAGGAAGTGGCGGATGAGGCGATGCAGGGAGGTGAAACCCCTTGGCATGGTGCTTGATTCTCACCTTTTCCTTCTTCTTCTTGCTCTGAACTCTCTGTTCTTGATGCTCTCGTGCTCAGTGGAGAACTATAGCGTGTCTGATAACGTGTTGGAATTGTAAAGTAAATGGCCAATGAACAGTAGATCGAAGTGTGTAATCTTTATTGATGATTCATGCTTATATAGAGTTTACATATAGCAGTTGCTTGCAGTTGTCAAAAGGGAGGAAGCAACCGTCGTGCAGTTTGCGATTTGGCAACTGCCGGAGCCGTTGTTGATCACAAAGAGCAACTGCCGTGGGCAGTTTATTCTCAACAGAAGCGAACCAAATTAACTGAAACATCGGGTAACTCAGATCTCAAATTCGGTTTCAATTTTTATACTAATCAAATTGCGGGTTTTAATTTAGGTTTGATTTATCAAAACCCGAATAGATCGAATAATCCGATATACATCGCTTTAAGTTAAGAGTGGTACACCATAAGTTCCTAATCTACATCACTTTATCTTCATGCACCTAGTCAAGTGATTTGTTTTTTACATATTTGTTCATTGATTTCATTTGATTTACTTGAAAAGATGAGGCATTAGACATGTATGCAAACTGTTGCTTTAAATACATATTGAGCTATTATTAAATATATTGAGAGATTTTGAGTTGTTTGGTTTTAGGGGTACCTAAATGGACTGAAAAGTTCGAGTTGAGTTTAGCCAGTGGTAATTTCAAGAATCATTTTGCAGAAACCGAAATAAACATAATGAATAAACCGAATTAAATTATCTGAGAAAATGGAATACCGAATCGTAGAAATCACTGACAATAAACATCAACTTCATCTTGTAAGATAATGAAGCTTGCTTAGGTGGAAATTTAAAACAGGAAATTGAGTCCAATCTTGTCTAAGGTTATGTGAACTTAAGTTCATAAAATTCACATCCGTAGACATAGTGCTAGTTGCATCGGCATTGAGAAATAAGCTTAGTACAAGCCAACATAACAACCACAAACTGGGCCAAACAGAACATGTATATGACATTGGCAACAGAAATATTTATTTTCTACTTTCATAAAATATGATATTTTTTTCAGGAAAAGCAGATGATGGAATGCTAGGAGAGAATATCAGGTGATATCATTCTTTAGGTGATATCGTGATGGTATCACAAGATATCACCTCTAAAAAGTCATGAATTTTTTTTGACAACATTAACACTACATGTATCTACGGTATCACAAAATTTTAAATCCAAATTTGATTCGCAACTCAAGAAATAGAAAAGACAAATCTGCCTGTTAATAGTACCAAATTCAAATTTGTAGAATAGCATCCAACTTGTACTATTCACAACAAAATTTGTCTATTTTATTACTTCAGTTGTGGGTCGAATTTGGATTAAAAAATTTATGGCATGATAGATACATGTGGTGTCAATGTTGTCAAAAATTTCAAAAAAATTATGACTTCTTAGAGGTAATTTTACATGTTAATATCACGGTATCACCTAAAAGGAGTTATCATTGAATATGTTCTCTAAATGCTAGGTAGCTAGTTATATTTTCATTTTGATGAACAATACCGTAAAAGATAAAACAAACACTAGCACACGCGTGTGCACACACAAAAACTGCTGAACCAGAGCCTCTTTGATTCCAAGATTCATAGGAAATTCAAATTTTTCTACAAATTCCTTTGCACCATGTTTTATAGGAAAATTTTCGTTGAGAAAATTCATATATGTTTACCATGAGCATCAAACATCCTTCAATCTAAAATCCAAGATAGCAAGATACTATAATCTTATATTTTTCTATTCTCATGTTTTAGAAAATATGCGAATCATTTTTCTGTTTCCACGTTTTAGAAAACATGCGAATCAAGATGCCCTGGTAGGTTTCCAGATCCAACAAATGCCCTTGAATTAACCGGAAATGGTAAGGACAGATATGCAGTCATCGCAGTATGCTCATGTAGATTGAAACACTGTAAGATTACATTATAAAAATCAAAATTACGTTCAGAACATTACGATTAGCCCTTCCCACAAATGCAGATTTTAAGGCAAGCACCAAATAAAATTTTCACTATGTTTGTCATTTCTTACAAATTGAAAAGTTAGAGTCTGCAAAATAATAAATTTAAAAGGGTTTTCACTAAGTTTATATGCTGCCACAAAACATGTACCAGTTTTGCACAAAGGATATTACCGAGTACCAGAACAACTGGATCTAGCTTTTCTCTACGAGAGAGCCAATTTTTGTTCAGCACACCCCCATTAAGGTGACAACTGACAATCAAGAGAGTCTTTGCTGTGATCCAAACGGTTCATAAAACTGAACCAGTGCACGGAGATCATAATGCACATCCGAATTCCAGATATAATAGGACAGCAGAACAAACTTGTGTCACTTTCACACCCCAACTAAGAAAAAAGTTATGATCCTCAGAATATCTTATGTACATAGCCGTTTTATTTTCAATGTGGAAACACATGTAGGGCTTAATTTACACTGCTATTTATATTTCTATGTACCATGAGAATAACCACTTTACTCAGGTATGACAACTACATTCTAAGAAGAGAACACAGAGCGAACGTCAGTCGTCTACACATCTTGCCTACATACAGGGCATGAACCATGGCCAATGAGCCATTTGTCTACACAATGCTGGTGGAAAGTGTGATAACACTTTGGCAACCTCCTCACCGTCTCTCCAGTCACAATATCCTAGGAGAAGAGCAGACTGTCAGGGTGTAAATTTTTTTAAAAAAATAGTAAAGTAATACTCTCTGGTTCACAAAATCGTGATGTTATGGACATTGACACAGTTCAAATTGTAACTTTGACCAATAACTTTATTGTAATATGTGTAAAAACAAACAAAATTATAATATTATGAAAGTATTTTTCAAGATGAGTCTATACATATGATTTTTAAGTACCTAATTTAAATATTTAACACGATATTGACAATCAAAATTTTAAATGTTTGACTGAAGTTTTGTACAAAACGTCACTTTTTTTTGAACTGGAGGGAGCAAGAACAAATATATCGATGGTGTTCCATCCATATAACAAATCACAGGACACATTCTGCTCTTCATGATCCGATTTGCTCAGTTACACCAGAAAGCCATATAACATGGAAAATAACATATAATGTGAGGATGACAAGTGGAGCCTAGGGCAACATGTCAATGACACATCGGTGTTATTTTTCAACTCAATTGATCTTTGTAGTGTCTAGCGTGTTACTGATAGATTTGCCTCAAAAGCTGGTCCCCAAAATTGCTAAATCTTCAGAACTAACACATAGGTCTTGAGAAAGCCAAAATCAAGCAAGGGAGAGAAACTCCAAGTACAGCTTCTGTCATGTGCTGGTTTCAGCTATCGACTGAATTTTAGATTGTGATAATTTCCATGATTACTCACATTCAGAAGCACCGTATACACGTAATCAAATAAGATTGTTTCAAACATCCCAACCAGATAGGATATGTCAGTCAAATATTTATTAGGGCAACATAAATTTCATCTTCTTCTGAGATAATACCACGTTTATTAGACAAAAATAAATTCCAGCTTCTAAACAGTGAAATTCCTATATAGTTACTGAGATTTCGAAAATTCTATAAATAAGATAATTATGACATAAGATGATTACCCACCTCTGTTATGTACACGAACAAATAAGATGATTCAAACATTCCAGTCAGATAATATGACTTTCAGATTATTTATTAAGACATATAATTACAGACTATAAACGGTTAAATTATTTCAATATTAGTTAACTTCCAACAAAACAAGTATATTAGGTGACACTTGTACCTGCAGGCAAATAGGGCAAGACAAGTTTTCATCGACTGGGTCTTGCTTCTGCTGATCAGTCACCACATGGTGTGGTAACTTCTTCAAGGAATCCTGCGAGAGCCCTTCGGACAAAACTTCTCCAAGGGTTTCATAAATATCACCATTGCCAAACTCTCCAATACCAACCTGTTGAATATATAAAATTCAGTGGAAAAATGTACATGTTTCATTAAGGTAGAAATTTCATGGACTATATCAATTAAATTTTGTTAAAAGACATCTACAAAGATGTGATATCAACTGACTCTTCCTCCTGTCATATAGGATAATTGTTGATGTGGAGGAGAGAGGAGAAGGAGAGAGAACAAAACTGACTCTTCATGAATACTTAGGCTTTACGAAGAATGAAAGCTCTAGAGTCTACCTCATTGCCTTTATATGCTACTGCATTTAATGTTAACTCTTCGTGTAGAGTCTGCTTAAAAGACAACCTATTGTATGAGTTATTTTTAACACCAACTCTAGATGACATGAAGGGACCAAAGAGTCAACGACTGACTCTACTTTTGTAGATACCCTAAACATCAGTTGACTCTTCATTATGCCACGTAGGATAATTGTTGATGTGGAAGAGAGACAAGGAGAGAATAAAACTGACTCTTCGTGAAGAGTCATACTCTACCACAGAATGAAACCTCTAGAGTCAACCACATTGCTTTCGTATGCTACTACATTTAATCTTGACTCTTTGCATATAGTCAGTTTAAGAGACAACACCATTACATGAGTTATTTGATAGTCGACTCTAGATGACATGTATAGATGGAAGAGTTAATGATCGTCTCTACCTTTGTAGATGCCCTAACGGTCTTCTCCATACAATTCAAGTAAACCCATGATGGATTAGTATTCGGGTACAAAAGTCACCATTATTAGAATGGTCAATGGCAAGAACTAAGAACTTTCCAATTTGTAGCAAGCATGAAGTCAATGATTATCATTTGGGCACCTTCCCATATAGAGGATACTGCTAGTGGTATTGAACACTACAACTGACCTGCCAACGATATGCCATATATACTGATGGCTCATACTGGTCTTGCACAAACTGAGCATGAAGGAGCTGATCCACGAAAGCCACCTGGAAACCGATGAAAATATTTCTGATAAGCACATCCACCATGTATGATGGATAATGGAGTATATAATTAGGAACCTTGCATTAAAATCAAAGGATACTTTCTGTGATTTAGGACACCATGAAAAATTCAACACGATGAACTTTAGTACTCAATATTATTAGCCGACGGCATTTATCAGGAAAAAAAATGGAAACATCATATTCTGCTAAATTCGTCTAAGTGTTATCCAGACTGAATTGTTGAAGAAGCTTACGACACAGACCATGGATGATGAACTCTGCGGGCTTGATCGGTCGGCGCACCAATAAGCGCGAGAAGCCTCAAGAACTTCAATGGAGAGGATAGCCCCAGCAAATGCCCCCCATCCAGCTCCCCGGAGAACGCCGCTGTCAGATGCTCTCCCAGCCAACGCGCCGGTGACCGCCCCCGTCAAGCCTCCAGCTTCACACATCACAAGCACCAAAAAATCCACATCAAAATCGGGTCACACAAACCGAAAACCATACGCTGCAAGGCAAACAAATCCGCTATTCCTATAAAACATTTCTATTCTAATTTTCTAGAACAAGTGTCCAATCCCTTCTCTTGGTGTCAACTGCGGCCATCTCCACCAACCGAGAAGCGCTTGCGAATCACCGACAGACGCCTCAGGAACCAGAACAGCTAGGAGCGCACCTACGGCGAAGAGGCCGGTGAGCACGCCGGAGAGGACGCCAGCGACGAGTCTGGGGAGGCACGTCACCGCGCGGCGCTCCTCCTCCGCCGGGGATCGCGGCGAGACCGCCTCAGCCGCTGGCGCCACCTCCATCGCGATCCGCGGCCACGAGGCCTCCACGCACGCCGCGGCTTGGCGCCGCCGTGGTGTCTTGCTGTTACGGTGTCGGGGGTTGCGTGCGCGGTGGTTGGCGCATGGAGGAGGAGGAGGCGAGGGCTCGCCGGGAAGGGAGGGAGGGAGAGGGAACGAGGCGTGACGCAACCTCGGATACGAGTCGCCGCTTGGCTGCTGGTGACGGGTCTGGTGCTAACGATTCTCTGAGCCGTAATTCTGTTGCCTTCTTTTAGGGTTTTTTGTTTGTTTGTTAAGAGTACTTTTTGGTTAAGACAAATCAACCTTACAGGATTAGAGAAGAAAGGAAAAAGGTACATTTTCGCTTAAGTTCTTTTTTAACTCTAAAACTGGATAAATACAAACTCAGATTGTCAATCTCATCTTTTATTATTTTATTTTATCTTTTTGCTTAATGATTTGCGTCCACATAGTCGATGGTGCATTACGTCCAATTTTAAAGTCGAGAGGAATACTTAAAATTTTAGCAATAGTTGTGTGGTGTAAAATGGAGTTTTACCGAGGAGAAATAGTTTTCCACGTAGAGGCAAAGCTGAAAGTATATTGGTGCAATCTATCCTTTCTGTGCAATCTTCATGTAATTCACTGAAAAAAAGTCATAAATTTTTAATATATATATACATATATTTCTAATCTTACTCTGTATATGTTTAAAATTTCAAGTTTAAATATGATACATGTTAGGCGCAAGGAGAAAGAGAATTTTTACTTTTCTCTTCCTTGTTACTCATTGGATAGTGAAGTCGTATTTAAACTTGAAATTTTTAAACATAGATACGCAAAGCACGCTCTTTGTTTTTTTCTTTAAAAGGTATTTTGTACATTTTAAATATGAATTAAATTATAATACGTGTGCTAAAGGCAATATAGAATTTTTACAAATATAGTAATTATAGGTACGCATATTTTGTTTTCTTTTTCAATTCATAGAGATATTTGCACGTCTGGATGAAACCACAATATCCAACAACCTTATCCATACAATAATGGTCCAGTTGCAACGATCATAGTCACAGTACATTCATTCAGAGGGAAAATATCGTATAAAAGAGTATGAACTTTACTGACGACGACCGTTCGCTGTCCTACTAGTCGAGCGACCTCCTTCCTCCTGCATCCTTCTTTTCCACTTCTTCCTCCTACCCCACTACATCTCACTTCTTCACCTCCTCTCTATCCAACTCTTGCCTCCTCTCGCTCCACTTCCTCCCCATCCCACTCCATCACCGACACAGATTCACCTCTTCTCCATCCCACTCCACCTCGTCGTCCACTCCACCACCGACGCCTCCTCCTCCTCCTACTGTACCATCAGGCCTCTTCCTGTTCCACTACGGCCATCGACCTATCTCGTCAGCTCCACCCACCGGCCATCCACCGTTGCCCTGCGTATCGATTTGCCTCCATTGTCAGTCTGGCAACCCCTGGTAGCCATTCCTCTATGCCCGAGGGGCACCGGTGAACCCCGTACGACGACCATGAAGCATCTGACTTCTTCTTCCTCCCCCTTTTCTCTTTCTCCTCCTTTCTCATCCTTCTTTCCTCTCCCCATTCTTCCTCCTCTCATTGCGGCACTTGGATCTAGAGGTCGGGGGCCATCAGGCAGCACGTGTGTTGTCGCCTAATAGGCGATGAGACTATCCGGAGAATGAGTTCTCCTGTTAGCTTCTCTGAAAGAATATTGTCGCTGGGACTGGGATGCAAGGATGCAAATGCACTGCACTATTCCAACAGCAGGATCCCAGGTGAATCCACGAAGAAATCAAGCAAACCGAGAGCCGCGGCCGTGGTGCATCTACTATGTCTGCTCTTTTTTTAGGGTCCAGGACAGTGAGCAGAGGCCAACAAACCCGAAAGCAACAGTGCCAATGAAATATCCAGGACAGGATTGATCATAGAGGGGAGAATCATGCCCAATAAGTTCCAATAGTTGAAAGAAACCCAGCAGCATGATCGAGCAATAATGTAGAATCCAGTTTCAGACACACCATGCGTACCGCGTACACACATCATCTTAAACATACAAATAGGAGATAGGTAGTACTTATTTGGTCATACTTCAAACATATAAACCACCCATATAGCACAGTTTAGTGTTGGAGTTTACAAATTCGTGGAAGAGAGCAAATCCAGTTTCCAGAAGGCAAACAAGACCATCTTTATTCATGCAGTAACTAGACATGGGGCAATCACAGCAGACCATGACCATGCTGGATGCTTAGTCATCGTAGTTGTGACGACGATTGTGGTGGTGCTTCTCGTAACGTTTCTTCTTTTCATCATCAGAGTCGTCGTCGTCATCATCCTGTAAAGCAACGGCAGGAAATATTTACGGTTTAACACTCAGAGGTTGCTTCTCAGCATTGGAAATAGAATGTTTGGCTGCTTCAACAAATGCACTAAAAATACTCTTGTCCAACAGAAAACAATATACAGCGAACAAGTGGTATAAGAAAATTTACTAACGGTACAAGAGAACAGAGGAAAATATCCCTGTCGTTCTGGGTTTAGCACTGTATTTTAGTTGGATCGGTTTAAATTTAGACCTTAGATATGCTCAGACACACAGATGACAGATTATTAACTGTATAATATAGCGACGATAGATGACTACGTGTCCATGGGTCACCCATAATATTGCATTCTTATAACTGGGTGTTCAATCTAGTAAACGACCATGACCGTAATTTACCCTATTTTGTTTTGCTACACAGTTCTAACAAATTATTTTGGGTGAGAAGACTATGGCATAGGCCTGACTATTGTACAACCATTCAGTATATAAGTAAGTAATGAATTTGCACAACACAGAAGCATCATATATAGAGTCAATCAGCATAGTCACATAATCAAAATAAATGTTACATAGAACGAGAATCAGTAAGTGTGGTCAATACTCAAAAGAAACATTACATATATTGCATGTAATCAATTAATATTGTCAAACTCATACATATAGAAACAGAAACATGCTTATGTGATTATGGGAAAACAAGATAATAAAGTTTTTCAGTGCACTAAGCACTAAATAGCATTTGAAGTATCAGCTGAATAAAAACATGTTCATGTTAGCATAATTAAATGCTTTTTAACTAAACAGTTTTCAACATCTAAACCTACATTATATGAGCAAAACTTTCATCTTTCCCACGCATAAAGCATGAGCTTTGAATCTTGCATTTGTACGCTAACTCTACGCCCTTCCATACCACACCTCCCTCCTGTTGTACAACCTAATGCGACCACATCCACAAGTAATAGCATCTAACCTTTCCTTGACCCATTCACTAAACAAATTAACCATTACAATATGCATGTGCACAGAACGGTAATTGAAGAAAGACGGGAACTTACATGCTTCTTGCGGCCATAGCTCTCCTGTTGTTCCTCTCCCCCGCCATAGCTCGCCCTCTCATACCCACCGCTCTGATATTTGGGCTTCTCCTCTCCATGCGCATATCCATATGAACCCCGGGTCTCCTCCCCATACGGCTTCGGCTTCTGGTACCCACCGGAGCCATACTCACTGACATCCTCCTGCGCCTTCTTCCCATATCCATACCCAGAACCACCATAGCTCTCCTCCTCGGTCTTCCTGCCATACCCATGCTCCGAAGATCCATAGCTATCCTCCTGAGTCTTTCTCCCATAGCCACCACCACTACCGTACTCCTCTCCCCCCTGCGGCCTGCTCCCATACCCTGATCCATAGCTCTCCTCCACCTGTGGCTTCCTTCCGTAGCCAGATCCATAGCTCTGCTCCACCTGCGGCTTAGACCCGTATCCAGAGCCGTAGGTCTCCTCCTGCTGCGGCTTTCTGCCATACCCAGACCCGTAGGAGTCCTCCGTGGGCTGAGGCTTGGATCCATAGCCGGAGGCGTAGGACTGCTGCTCCTCCTGCTCCTGCTGGGGGCGGAAGCCATAGGCGGGCTGCGGCTTGCTGCCGTACCCAGAACCGTAGCTATCCTCCTCCTCCGGCTGCTTCCTTCCGGATCCGTACCCAGAGCCGTAGCTCTCCTCCTGCTGCGGCTTTCTGCCATACCCAGACCCGTAGGAGTCCTCCGTGGGTTGGGGCTTGGATCCATAGCCGGAGGCGTAGGACTGCTGCTCGTCCTGCTCCTGCTGGGGGCGGAAGCCATAGGCGGGCTGCGGCTTGCTGCCGTACCCAGAACCGTAGCTATCTTCCTCCTGCTGCTTCCTTCCGGATCCGTACCCAGAGCCGTAGCTCTCCTCCTGCTGCTGCGGTTTCCTGCCGTACCCAGATCCGTAGGTCTCATCCTCCGTGGGCTCGGGCTTGGATCCGTAGCCGGAGCTGTAGGACTGCTGCTCCTCCTGCTCCTGCTGGGGCGGAAGCCATAGGAGGGCTGGGGCTTGGATCCATAGCCGGATTCGCCGGAGCCGTAGGACGGCCGCTGCTGCTGGTCCTGCTGGGGGCGGAAGCCGGGCGCGGCCTGGGGCTTCTGGTGGTGGGCGTAGGGGGAGGGCTCCTCGGAGGCGTAGTGGGGCGCGTCGTAGGAGGTGGACGGGGCGGAGCAGGGGTAGCAGATCTCGTCGGAAGGCGGGAGCGGGCGGCCGAAGGTGACGAAGAGGTCGTAGCCGCCGCCGTAGGGCGTGGAGTCGAACTCGTCAAAGTCGTCCGGCTCGTCGCTGGGCGCGGCGTCGCGCGACCTCGAGCTACCCCAAAACGCGGTCGCCATGGTGACTAGCGCTCTCGTGCGACGGATCGGTGCGGGGCGCGGAGATGAGATCAGGGGAAGACGGCGAGGGTGGTGTGCTGGTGTGGTGTGTCTTCGGAGACCAGGGGGCGCGTGCTTATGCTGTGATTAGGGCGTTGGGGACGTGTGATGCGAGATCTGGCGAGATGTGTGGGGGCACGTGGTGGTGGGGTGCGTGGCTGGGCGGTGGCAGCAGACAGGGACGCTGGATGCGCGGCGACGGTACGAGCGCCGCACGGAAACGAGTGGTTTCCTCCCTACCTGGCGATCTCACCCCGCGCGCGCGCGCGACGGTGCGTTCGGCTGCTGCCGCGCTGGTTTGATGACTAGTGTGAGCGTTATTTCCTCCAGATTCGGTTAGCATGTGAGGGGTTTACCGTGATTTTTACCGGAGGATTCGATACACCGAATAAATCAATGTTCTCCCACGTGTGTAGTCTCTTTCAGAAATACGGCAGATTCACACTGCAAATAACCCACCGGACCACCCTGCCGCAAGACTTGCATCTGTTACAGGGAAGATGACTGAGATAAGCGTGCAAAAGTATAAGAACAAGCTATAACGGTCTTCTGTCACGGAACCGGGCCTTCTATGAATTGGCCATTCAACGTGTCGCGCTTTCTCCTTAAAGTTCGTATATACTCAACTACTAAACTCTAGATCCATCGTTAGTCTGACATATAGTCTTAAATTATTTACACGTATTATTGAGAATTTGTACTCGTAAAATTTAATTTAATAAAGAGAAAAGTAACACCCTATATTCTCATGTTTATTTATTTTTCTACAAGTATTTGATTTACTAGTTATACGGTCGTCGAATCACACCACGTGAAGTTGGTTTCACAACACGTTACCAGCACGAGACTCTTTGAACCTACAGATCAGCCTACCTTTACAATGACTTTAAGGTAATCATCGAATTGATAACTGTTAATTAAATCTAGTAGATCAAATTCAATGTTTAGATATATTTTTTGCATTGCTCTCTCGCTTTCTACATTGAATCTCTATTTCTATCTTCTACACTGTGTCCCCGGAGATCAATCTACTCTGACCTAACAAACATCATCTGTTGACAGGTGGTTCATCAGATGGAGCTAGAACGATCATAACCTCGTACGTAGTCGGGAACCACATGCAATCGGTATGGCACCGGTACGAAGCCAAAGCAAACTACGAGTAAACTCCGTCGCAACGTGCTACAGGTCAGCTTGGTCGTTATTGCACGTCATGGCGTGAGGTCATCCCCACGGCGCAGAATCGAGATTGACACCGTTGCATCGCCACAAGAACACTGCTAGTATGACTGGGTGACACATGAAACATCGCCACTAGCATTACATGAATGAGACAGCATCGCACCCTCACGTCATCTCCAGCCACCACCCTGGCATCGCCACGACACCACACAAGCACTACTAGCAACGTGCACCACTGGCCACGCAGGTCGCAGCGAGCGTAGCCACGCCGACGTCCTACCGAGCATGGGCGCACGCACACTGGGCAAGCTGGATCGCACGCTACCGCGCCACTCAGGCTGTAGCGGGTGCAGCTGTGTCGCCAGGCACATGTACGCAAGCCAACCGGGTGGGCTAGCCACGGCGACGCGCACACGAGCAAGCCGCGAGCCCAGCCGTGTTTTCCGGCCTCACTGACCTAGCGGGCGAGCGGGCCACCGTAGCAGGCCGTGCTGCGCATGCTAGCCTCACGGGCTTGGTGGCGAGCGGGCTACCATATGCGCGCATGTCATCTAGTTCCACTTGCCAGCCATGTGAGCCAGGCAAGCGAGCAGGTCGCCATGCACACGCGCATAGCCGAGCCTCATTTGCCGCCCTCGCGGGTCAGGCGGGCTAGCGGGCCACGGTGCCTACATATGTAGCCCTACTATGCTCGCCGTCCACACAGGCCGGCCAAGCGAGCATGCCGCACTACCTAGCTATGCTTGCTATTAGCATAGACCAGGCAGGTGAGCAGGCAGCAATGTGCAAACGGGCATAGCGGTCAGCCACGTTGTCACACCTTGATTTTCCAAAATCTAAAAAGTAGGGCTTATAAAATTTTTTTTTGCAAAACATACCAACTAAAATGCAACCAAATAAAACTTTTGTTCAGGTGATGCACGCGCTAAGTTCCAAAATAATGCTAACCAAAATTTTCCATCCTTGTTCCTGTTCTTCTTGATCTTCGCTTTGCCTTCGTGCGCGATCGCTTGGTCTTGCCAGCAATTTCGACACCTTTCCCCTTTCCGACTTGTCGATGTTTCCACACCGACATCTAAAGTAAAACGCCCACCTGGTATTTTGCAACGTTGAAACATATTTATGGCATGGACCCTCCTCTCATATCATATCCCTCTGCCATTATCTTTCTGATGACATTCTAGGAAGATGTGCACGCTTATACCTCTCTTAAGTATGTATGCGCATATGCCAATCCTACCTCTCTCCGGGTTATGGGTCAACACCCTAACTCTTCGTTTGACCCCCGCCATAATTCTGCACATAAATATACGAGTATACCGATGATGCACCTCCAACCCTAAGTGTCCTGCGACACTCCTCTACCTTCGGCTCCAAGGCCATCCATTCAA
This sequence comes from Stipa capillata, assembly GCA_019208055.1. NCBI lineage: Eukaryota > Viridiplantae > Streptophyta > Magnoliopsida > Poales > Poaceae > Stipa > Stipa capillata. Next base: position 60,155 of record JAGXJF010004938.1, on the reverse strand, counting down.
AACACTTGTATATATATGTATATACATCTCTGTTCCACTTCAATATTTAACTTGGGATCCACCCTTCCATGAATAACAGGGCCATTCATGCCACCCTCGTGCCATCACTCGCATGACTAGGACCTTTAATCCGTGTTATTTTTCGATAATCGGATAAAACTCCAACTCCGAAATTTTATGTCTTTAATAGTATGTATCCACTCCAAATACGTTATCGAAGTGTTTCTGAATATTCAAAAATAATAGTTTAGTGGAGTACAAAATTTGTGAACCAAATTAGACTTGACGTTGAGGTATATTCCATCTAAAATAAGCTTTCAAAAACTTCTGGACTTGTTTGAGTTTAAAACTCCTCCAGCCAAATCCATCCTGGCAATAAAGCTTTACATCTTATGTTGCGGGGTATCATCTCGAGAATCCAATCCAAATATCTGAGATATTTCTCTGAGTTCTTCATCTGTTGATCCTCTATTCCCTGACTTCTCTTTTCCTGCCAGGGCACTGCTAAGCCAGGCCACACAATCGCAGCCTCTGAATTCTGTGCCAAACCGCACTGTGTATCTGCAGAAGGACCAGCGCCCCTCTTTACTCCCTTCCTTGTTTGCCTCACCTTTATCCCCTTGCTTCTCTCACATATATTAATGTGCAGCCGATTGTCCCTTCCCAGATTCCCTAGTTTTACTTTCCTTGCTTCTTGCTCACTGCACTTCCTGCCAGCTCAAACATCGCACGGTGCCCAACTCCTCTATGCTCCCTGCTCACTATGCCACCTCCCCAGCTTGAGCAGTAGCCGATGCCTAACCTCAGCTCAAGCCTCCCTGTGCAACTACAGCAACAGCTAGCTCCCGGCCCCGCCGCCATTAACACCACCACCCTGAGCTCCCCTTCCCAGCTCATACAAATCCCGAGCAAGCAGACCCAGCTCTACCCCCTCTCTCCTCCAGTGTTCCATCAACCTCTGTCTCCATAAACAAAGTCAATCCCGAGCTCCCCTTCATGTGTTCCTTACTCAAGCCCAGCTATTTCCTTCCTCCCTTCACTGTTATGCTTCTTCCCCCTGCCTCGTTCTTCTCCATATAGGCACTTTCCGCTCAATCCTTCTCTGATTCCCCTTCCTTACTCACCTGAGCTCCCTTGGATTTTCAAGCCGAGTTCCTCTGCTCAGATCCCCTTACTCTTCTGTGGCGTACCCGGTTTTAAGGCTGGATACTCCATTGTGATTACTGTACCGGTCCCTGGATCAGTAGCCGGTACCCACAAGTTAACCTGTATATCATTGTCATACATACGTATATCAGTATACCCTGTGTAAATAGACCGTCAAGGTCGATTGTCTAATACCTGTAGCCCAACGGCTATAAACTTGCAGTAGAAATCAAGCGGTGATGTGGCCCATCAATATGCCATACCCGACAGGCAACTGACTGGGGTTACGCCCTAGTTTTCACGATCATAAATGTGTCCTCGGAGCTGATGTCTCTTTCATCTGGCCAAATCAACAAGCCAGGTGAGTACTTTGAATGTACTCACAAGTGAAAGATCATCTAGGCCCCTAATAGGTTTTGATGGTTAATGGCAACTCAAACTGGAATCTAATGTTTACAATGAGTGTAAGCAGGTTTAGTAGGTTCCAGGAAGAGGTGTCATCAAGGAAAGGATGACCATCTAAAAAGTACAAAGGTAGTTTCCAGGACAAGGGAATGGTTGTGCTAGGCAGCCGTGTCACAGCTGTGAGAAGCCGGTGCTGTGCAAGGAGTTGCAAGTAAGGTGATGGTGGCTTGATGCGTCAAGGGCCGTGAATACAGCTGGTGGCAGGTAAAGTCTAGATTTGCTAGTTTTCTTGAGTCCATAGAAAACACCCGTACTATCAAGAGGGATGAAGTAGTAATAATCTATGGAGGTTCTCTTGCTCAATGCTCAGAGTGTTGGACAGCGGCACTGATGCTTTGAGGTCAGTGGCCCTGTATCAACAGTTTTGCACAAGTGTGAAACTGGCTTGCGTTAGCACTCTGCAGTGCTAGTAGTAGAAAACCCTAGAGGTTAGAGTCACCGGTGTGACGCAGCTGTGTCACAGGTGGTCTAGCGCTCTATGACTCAGGTACATCTCTGTACCAGGGGAGAGCTTGTAAATGCTAAGGGATCAATACTGCGATAATTTGTCTGCTGAGTCAGAAGACTGTCGGAGGTTCTCTCCTTATTAGGGATCAGAGTTACGTGTGCACTGAGGGCATGTAATGTGGCAGGACCAGGCTGAGTAGTTAGGCTACGTCAGTTAAGGGTTCACCTGTGTGTGCCTCCAGTGACACAGGTGTCGGTCTGCCTGAGCCGGTTATAGTTGTGCGGTGTGATTGGCTGTGTCACCGGTGTCTGACACCGGTGACTCACTCAATCCTACGTGGCAATAGTGTAACGGTCAGGTACCTGTGAACCCTATAAATAGGGGACCAGGGGAGGTCTTCGACCTCAACCTTGCTCAATCCAGTGGATCATATTTGACCGTTACAAAGCTTCCTACTCTCAGAACAGAAGCCAAACGTCCTAAGTGTTAGTTCATGAGAGTTAGAGTCTTTGAGCAAAGAGCACTGGTTCCTCCAAGAGTTGTTGCTGCTGAATCTGTTACTCTTGGAGTGTCTACTCCTAGACGGGTGTAGGAGTTGCTGGTATCACCTAGACTTGTGTGGGCTGAACCAGTAGTTTGTGAAGGTGATCTGAAGTCTACCTGCTGCAAGGCTAAAGGACTTCCACAAGCAAAGGAAGAGGCCTGTTCACTCAGGTACTCGGAGAACAAGCACGATTCAGTGCTGGCGATCTCTTCGGAGTAGCCTCTCCAACGGAGACGTACCTCTCTGAAAAGAGTAGGGAACTTCGGTGAAAAACACCTTGTCTCTCTGAGTACTCATTGTGTTGCTTCTATTTACTTGCTATATCTGCATGCTTGTGTGTTCATAGATATTCATTGTTTATCTGTGATAGATTGTTTTTCACCTGTGTTAGCATAGCTGTGCCACAGTTGTTGTATATCCTATATCTTACCTGTGTCAGCTACCTGTTACACAGCTATCTGCCTTACTTACCTGTTCTAGGTTATTAGCTTACCTGTGTTAGACACCTGTGTGACAGCTAAGTGTTAATTTGTATATCATATTTTACTTATGTTATTCACCTGTCACAGCTAGCTTATTTTTACAATCTGTTAAGTCTTAATTTGATAATCTAAGCTAAAACAAGTAAAAAAAGTTAGCCTCCCATTCACCCCCCTCTAGTCGGCACCTTCGGTCCTTTCAGCAAACTATTCCCACAGGAGAATTAAACGGCAATATTTCATGCAAGGTGTAATTCAAGGAATAGCTCTATCCTAAGTTGCTTGTTGTGCGGAAATGTAAGTTTTCAATTTAAACACGAGAATAGTAGATTCCAAAGCAGTTTTGTAAACAGAGCAATTCAAAGCAACAAAACTTTTCTTGAGGTAGACCCAGCTACCTCCTTTCCTCATCTCAAGTGATAGCTCCGTCTATCACTGCTTAACTCGTTGCTCAGCCCATACTACCCCGTGTAGTACGGCTAGCCTCCACTTAGCTCAATGCTCAGCCCGTACTACCCCGGGTAGTATGGCTAGCCTCCTTCTTCTGCAATTCCTTGCTACCAGCCGTGTAGCGTAAATTGCTCCCTGTGGACACATCATGCCCACGTCCTTAGTCCCTTTCCCCAGGTTTTCGCAAACAAAACTCAGCCTAACCAATGTGTGACCTTGCCAGTTCATGTCCATAACTGAGGACGCGGCTATTCGAATAGTTTTTAACACTCTGCAGAGGTTGTACAGCTTTACCCACAAGATGTAAGTCCCCCTTGTTGCCATGGCCAAATGAGCACTTTTCACGAGGAGTGCCAGCAGGGTTATTACAACGAGACCTTTCGCCCGCTTCCATACTAGAGCTGGACCCGCTAGGTGGGTAACCCAACTTTTACGTCCCAGACCAAAAATGGGACTTCCCACCTTTGTGTCACATCAACACTCAAACGCTCAGCGGTAGTGGATCTCCAGGACTTTAAACCGCCTAGCACATGCTTCCTACTTCCCACGGGTCCATACTCTAGCACTTGCCGAGGTACCAAGCCAAGTCCTTCCCATAAAGGCCATGTGGACGTACGGTAAGGAATTGGTTTAGCGGCACTTAGGCTTGGTCCTTGATTGATTCAAGCAAGATTCCATATTCGTCCTCGACGACCATGCTACCTCCTGATACTCTACAGCCCCGGGCTGCCCTTACCATTCTCACCCGAATCAAAATCCTTCTTCATTTCATTTGGGGTTTTGGCAAACATTTATTTTCGAAACAGTCACCTCGGAAAGCACATGCTATCCGAGGGTTTTATTTCCCATGTCCCAAGGTTTTCGTGTATACCGATCAAAAATTTAGTTTTTAGCTATAGCGGGTCTAAGCATGGCTAGTGCCTATTGCCTTGTTACTCTTGTCGGTCATAGGACAACCGACTAATATATCTAGGGTTACAAGGATCGGATATTTAGGCCTAAGTCATATGCAGCTAAAGGGTATAACTAAGTCTACATAAAATACCGTTGATACTCACATAGCATGCAAAGTTTGCAAATAAAATACTTAGCTTTCACACATATGGGATTCAACATTATCAATGTGGGAATGCTTGCCTGGCGAGGCCTTGTGCTTGAGCTTGATCTTGATACAGCAACGCTTGAGACCTTCCTCGCTAGATATCGCAACGTCGTAACTACATGTCGAAAAACACCGAATAAGAAACGGTACGAGGAAGAACCAAGAACATCGAATGTAGAACCAGAAAAATCAACACATGAAATCAGAACGCGTTGGATTAGCTATTGTGATTTCACAGAGCTTTGGAATGTTAGAAATGGGTGCTTTAGGTTGCCTCGACAAAAGTATTCACTTTAGACTTCTGCCGTGTCAGGATTCCAGTGCCTCGGAAGGTTGTTAGGGCTTGAGGAACATAGTCGGGTATTTCCAATTAGCAGAATACTAAGTGCTACGGTTTCTTCCCCCCTTCCTTTACTAATTCTATCTCCACAAGGATGGGAGCATCAGCCATTCTTGGAACCACCATGGTACCAAGTACTTGGGAGACTCCGATATGTTGTGGAAATACCTGCGAGCTCACTACAACACCTTCTTTAATGTTTTAGATGGTATATGTGTGTATATCCTACCTCATAGCCTTTCAAATGAATTCCTAGGGTTTCACAATATAGTTGAGGCCAACGAATGATTTATGTTTGATTCGTATTAGGAATGCCCTTGAAGTCTTTTGGACCAAACCTTCGAGATATATATATACTTCAGGTTATACCATTACCTAAGGTTTAAAATTAAAATCTGAAATTTTAAATATTCTCAAAAATTCCAAAAGTACGATTGATTGAAAGCTCATGAAATATTAGGAATTTAGGAAAAAGGATGAGTTGATTCGGGTGAGTAACCTGAAAGTTATAGCCGTCCGAAGGTTGCTTATATAGAGGTTGTTTGCTGTTTAAGAATGCCTGGTTTTAGGGCTGATGTAGGAGACGTAAAACAGTAAGGCGCCTTCGGTAAAAGGGGAACGAATTATGTGGGAGGAAAAGAGAATTGCGCCTTGCTGATTGGAGAGCGCAGAATGCACTTTGCATATCTATCCCAACTCGATCGATGGACTCCGTTGTCGGTCGGTGCTTACCTGCTCGCCGTGACCAGAGGAAGTGTAAGGCCGGAGTGAGATGGGGTGAGTCCGGCGGCGGGGAGGTGTGGCCAGGGAGAACGGTGGAGTGACCGGCGGTACCTGTTGGGTCTAGGGGTGGCCGGAGCATTGCCGTCGAGGTGGGACGGAGCTTGCCGGCGCCGATGCCCCGGAGGTCTACGCCGGTGAGCCTAGCGGTGCTCGGGGCGGCGAGGTCGCCTGCGAGGCAGCCGGCGGTGGTCTCACCGGCGGGGATGGGCGAAAAGGCGGCGAGATAGGCATCCCGGCCACGACGCCGCTTGGCTCGTGTGGCGCGTGCAGGCTCGCTGACGGAGGCGTGGCAAGGGTAGCTCGCTGGTGTCATCGTGACCCAGGTGGGGTGAGGCAGAGACGGCCTTGGGGTAGCTCCCACCGGCGGCAGAGCAGGCCTTGCCGGGGCGGCAGCTCGAGAGTAGAGTCGACCAGGGCGACAGTGGGGTGTCTTCTGAAGCTCGTTGGCGACAGCACCCAAAGAATCTTGCCGGCGAGCTTCCGCGATTTCTCTCGGCAAGAGGACAAAAGAGAAGTGGTTAAAGGAGGAAAAAGGATGGCTCGGGTGCTTGAAGGGGAGTTGTTAGAGGATGAATGGTAGGGGGATTAGGGAATGGGACAGCCCCGGGAGCTTGGGAGCTCGGTATTAGAGGAAGAAAAAGATGGCTCATCGGCTACTTGCACTCGGAGGAATGGGGAAAGAGAGAGGAATGGAGGCAGGTCAGCTGAGCTCATCTTGGGAAGAAGCCGTGGGGAGGAAAGGGGAGATGGGGAGGAAGATGGAGTAGAGAAGCTGTAACTTGGGGAAGAGGAGATGGGAGAAGTGAGCTTGGCTGCGTGAGGAGCTAAGGGAGCGGCTGCTAGAGTAAATGGAGATGGAGCAGCTCCGTTTGAGGAAAAATTAGCTAGGGAGGAAACACCGAACAAGAGATGGAGATGAGGGACAGCTTGGGCTTTGTAGAACTGAGGAAAGAGGAGCTCGGGCACTGCTTGGGAGCTCAGCTTGATAAGAGGAATGGTTGCTCGGGAAAAAGAGAGTGAGCTCAGCTTGCAGGCGATGGAGAGAAGAGGCATTGGTATTCAGCTGGTGGTGCCTCAGGGAGGAAGAAGCAAGTGGATGCGGCGGCAGTGTGCTGGTGTTAGAGAGCTCTGGGAGTTAGGTGCCGAACACTATGGGGAAGAAAGAGGTGGCACGGCTGGCAGGGATTAGAGAAATGAAGAAAGAAAGGAGGAGGAGTTAAGGGGGCAGGTGCCGCATGCTGTAGTGGCAGGTGCCAATTGCTGTTGGGGATGATTATGTGGCACGGTGCTATAGCAAGAGTGACAATTGTAGCAGGCAGGGAGCTCGGGCTGTTTAGGAGGGAGAAAGGAGCTCAGGCAGCTCAGCTTTGCTTGGAATTAAAGAAAGGCGCAGATGGAAGGACTAGAGAGTGAAGGGGTTGGTAACTAGCACCGTGCACAGCAGGGAGATTGTGGAAGTTACGCACCGATTTGCTGTGCTGGAGGGGAAATGGCAAGAAGAGCAACAGAGAGCAACAGAGATGATCACAGTACTGTTTTGACTGGTCTTTAGAGGATTTTTTGAGAGAGAAAAGAATACAGTGGTAGTGGCATATTATTGGAAAAAATGGATCAATAATATGTTGAAGATGATCCACAAAAATTGGAGGAATTTTTGGAAAGTTCACACAGTGGATAATGGGTCAAATTCAAATTGGGCAGAAATTTGTTTTGGAGCTCATTTGGGATTTTTGAACTGGACAAGGAGGGATGAGCACAAAAATGAGATCTACACCATGTGAGGATGCCCTCATGATTTTTGGAAATGTTTAGGAGGATTGGAATTGAAGGGAACATCCTAATCTCAGAATTAGCTCAAACTGATACTTGAATTAGTTTGAAATGTTCTAACTAGAGGTTCAAATATTATTTGCTAACTTGGTTAAGAATGATGCCAGGAGTGTTGTAGAATTTTCCAAGATTTTTAGGAACTTTATTTCTATGGGTTGTATTGTAACATTCCATTCATCCTCAAATTTAAATTCGAAATTGATTTAAATGTTTGCATTGCACAACTCTACATTATTTTATATTGGAGTTGATGTGGATGTTAGAAAGTTTCCATAATTTATTTGGAATTGTTGGAGTCCAAGAGATCCCATGGAATATTGAGTTAGGGTTTTGCGTATACTGTGTATGTGTGTCGGGGTAGGGTTTTGCGTATATGTGTATATATGCAAGTGGTATATATGTGCACATACTCATGATAGGACATGGCGAGGTAAGAAGATCACGTCATTCGGAAAATATTCAAGGCATATATATGTTTCAATTTCCCAAAGGTACCGTGTGGGTACTTAGCTGGAAGTGTCGGTCTAAGTTACACCGACTAGGAAAAGGGATGAGGAACAAGGGCAGAAGATCTTGGCTTGCTTTGCTTTAGGGTTTAGCATGATTTGAAATAAGGTTTTAACCTGGTGTATTTTAACTGACATCATTAGCGAAAAAGTTTTTGTTAGCCCTAATTTTCATGTTTCAGAAAATCGGGGTGTGACATCTTCCTCCTTAATCCAATACCACATTTAGCAGAAAGCTCTTCTCCCTTACTCCATTGTCCTCTTCCTCTATTCACTCTCTCCGGCCTCTACCCATACCACTGAGCTCGCTGTCCCCGATTTCCCCTACTCCAGCAAGCACCAGCACCACCCCGTCCATGCTCCGGCTCCCGGCACCGCCGCTGCCCCAACCACCTACCTCAGCCAGAATGGCCGCCTTCCCCTTTTGCCACCGCCCCGCTTATGGCCGGCAGAACCGGCGCCCGTGCACCAACCCCGAGATCCGCTCCCTACCGTCGCCGCCGGTGAGCCGCGCACCAAACACACCGCCCACCACCCCGGCGACCCCGACGCGGCTCCTCCTCGCCCGGTCTCAACCCAGGCCCTGCTACCGTCGGCGGGCACCCGACGGGCTACCCAGGCTCCCCAATCCTCCTCTAGTCCTTGAGCATGCGAGCTGCCCTCTTCCCAGCGAGCTTGGCTTCTTTCCCCTATCCCCTGAGTGGCACGCATCTCCCCGAGCTTGGCCCCATCCCTACGCTGCTCGCCGAGCTCCCTTATTCCCCTCTTCCGCCGCCCCCTTTCCGCATCTGTCGATGGTGCCCAGCCGAGGTTAGCTCGAGCACCGCTATTGGCCTCCTCCCCGACTTCTGCTCCTCCCCGCCATCAACAACTCCGGCCAAACCACGCCGCCGGCCAGCTCCACTTTCCCCTCCCTCTTCTCACCGGGCGCATATAACACCTCGGTTGGAAGAGTAGCTCCACTGAGAGGTAAGCCCAGGAAGCCTCGCGCGGCCCACTCTGGGTGAAAAGACGCGCCATCCAGTCTTTCTGCCTTCCTGATTAGAAAGTGCACTCAGTTCACGGCAGAAGCGCAAAAGGCTCTGAGAAGAACCGGAATCCCTTATGCTAGCGCCGGTTTTTCTTGTCCCGACCAGTTCACCTATCTACAGGCCGATTTCCTTGAATCCCTTTTCGGTGCTGGATCCCTAAGAGGATTTGTCAACTTTTCATTCAAATCAGTTATGAATTCAAAGCTATTTGCACTTAAGAGCATAGAAGGGCATAGGAATTTTCTTAATTGAAACTTTTTCCGATTAGAGGTAGGGTTAGATAAGTAACCAGAACGCTCCAATCTAGTCTGTAGGCTTGGTGAAGCATTCATCGTCCTCTGGCTCCGAGTATATACCAGGTCCCAGTGAGAGTAGGTAAAGGGAATAGGAAACCAGGAGAGTAAGGCGAAGTCCAAAGTGATTATCTAGGATCAAGGTATTGATAACAAAACTCTAGAGTAACAAAAACATGAAAATGAATTAGAGTCTTGTGAGACCTCTGTAAAGGACCAAGGGATCCAATTGATCTTGGATTAAAGTCTTCCAGAATCAAATCATGGTGTAGCCCAAATTACCTAAAACCCTAAAGGCTAAAGTGAGTGCATGTTTCCCTTACTCCCTATGATAAGAACTCTTTTCTGCTCCTTGAGAACCCTAGGTAATAGCTGGGCCAGGGTCATACTTTAAGAACCTATGACTGTATGTGTGGAGATATTGTTTGATTCCTCCTCGTGCCGTTATTTATTTGGTGCTTTCTGACGTGTAGATATGGCGTTACGAGTTATCGCACGAAGGATCGCGGGCAATTATTGTATCAAGCTCAGGCTTGAGACTCGGCCGCTATTGCCAGGCAAGCTCTTCTTCTTTGATCATGTTGAAAACCATGTTTGCGAAACATTTATTTTGTTTGCAAAACATGCATGCTATATGTTAGAAATGATATTTTATGTAGTCGTAGATCTGACCGATGTGGTAGAAACCCTAGGCCGACCCAGTTTCCTTGTCGCCCTAAGGCTATATATATTCCGAGGAAAATATCGGAAAACCTAAAAGTAGTATATATATATATATATATATATATTGCTTAGCCCCACCGTAGAAGAAAATTAGGTTTTCCCAAAAAGAAAGGATTCCCGGTAATCTCGAAAGAGAAGGACTTGGGGATGGACCGCTGTGACCGCCGAGGGTGGGGTCACGGTATAATCCACGGGTTGGGACCTTTTTGAAATAAAAAGCAAAATGGAGATGATTTGGATCCGAGTTAGAAATGAAGGGTGAAAGCAGGAAGGAATTCTATATGCGAGCTAAGTCCCAGCGTGGCACTCGTGGTCTATGCGACGGACGAGATGTGAAGTCTTTCTCGGATCATTTAAGGACCAAACCTACCGTGCCGCTAAACCAGGTTCACCCCCGTACGTCCACATGTCCTTTATGGGAATGACTTGGCTTATTACACCGTCGAGTGCTAGTATCTGGACCCGTGGGAAGTAGGGAGAGGGTGCTAGGTAGATTGGCATCCCTAGAGGACCTCCACGTGAATACGTGGGTAGAGGCATGACCTCCAGGTGAATACGTGGGTAGAGGCTTGACCTCCACGTAAATCCGTGGGTAGAGGTTCGACACAAAGATGAGGAGTTCCTCTTTTGAGTCCGCAGGACAAAAGAAAAGTTGGGAGAATCATCTAGCGGGTCCAGTTCTAGTATGGAAACGGGCAAAATGTCTCGTTGTACTATCCCTGTCAGTATACGTTGCAAAGTGTACCCATGGTGACTTACATCTTGTGGGTAAAGCCGTACAACCTCTACAGAGTGTTAAAAACATCCTCGGTCATGGACACAATCAGGTAAGGCCACACACTGGTTAGTCAATGTTTTCGAAAAGTGGGATATGGGTTTAAGGACGCAGGCTTGATGAGCTTGCAGAGCAAGATGTGAGTGCCTCGTGCGATGCGGGAGGTGTGGTTATGAGTGGGACACCGTTCACCCAAGATATAAGAACAACTATTTGAGGTGAAAGGTGGTATTATTGGATGTCGTCCTACCCGAGGGTAGGAACGACTATCTATTGAAAGTAAATGGCCGCTCTCGTGGCGGACGGCCGAATTTGCAGGAACGCTATTATGATTGATCGATATGAATCGGCAGGGCCGATGTAGTTTTTGAAAATTAGCTTTTATCATCTACTTAATTATTTCGAATGAAAACTTACTTTTTCGCACAATTATGAAACATAGGTTAGGGCCTCTTTATTGATTTCCCTGTGCATGCATATAACTGTGATATTCACCCTGAAGGGGAGCTTGCGAGTACATTCAATGTACTCACCTGGCTTGTTGATTTGGCCAGACAGATGAGACGACAACTCGAAAGCAATGAAGGAATTCGTGAAAGCTAGGGCGTAACCCCAGTCAGTTGCCTGTCGGGTATGGCATATTGATGGGCCACATCACCGCTTGTTTTCCGCTACAAGATTTTAGCCGATAGGCTACAGGTATAAGTATTCGATCCCAACGATCGAATTATGTATCATATTCTATCATGTGCGAGTATGATCTTGATATACAGGTTAACTTGTGTGTACCGGCTACTGATCATGGGACCGGTACAGTAAGCACAAGGGTTTATCTGACCTTAAAACTGGGTACGCCACACACACCATGCTTGCCAAACTCGTAGGCTTGGCGAACAGGCCACACCGTGCTTGCGGACCATGAGGGCTCAGTCGGTTGGTGCATAGGAGAATTTGTGAGGAGGTCTCTGTAAAATAAATTGCATAGAATTTCAATGTATTGGAAAATTATTACTGCGAACTCATATATTTTATTGAATTCATGAAGAATAACTCTAGTAGAAAATTTTCGGGATTACCTCTTGCATTTATTTCCTACATGTTATATATTGTTTACCTTATTATTTGAGTTCCTTTGCTTTATTTAAATATAATTGCTTAAGAAAATATTGAGGTTACTTAAAGAATATTATATCATTATTTTGCATACCACACATAAGTTTTTACATGAAGTAAAACGTATGTATACTTTTAATGAATGATGTAGGATGTCTAACTTGTCGGACAAGGAGTTCGTTGAGCTCGCCTCTCATGGCAAAAACTACATGGCATGGTAGTTTGACGTGGATATCATCTTCGACATGAAGGACCTTAGAGCAGCTATTGGTTGGGGTATTGGACCCACCACACTCACGTAGAGAAGCTCAATACTGCACTTCCTCCACTACCACCTCTCACCCACTTTGAAGGATGAGTACTTAGTCGAATGGGATCCCATTTCACTATCGACTTCCTTGGAGGAGCGTTTTGCAAAGCTTAAGTATGTTCTCGTCACAGGGCAGAGGAGGCATGGCGGAATCTCTGCTTCCTGGACCACAAGTCGGTGGCTGAGTACAACTCTATTATGCATAAGATTTGTACTACTCTTAAGCACTATAGTAAGGAGCTCACAAAAGAGAAAAAGATAGAAAAACGCTCCCCACCTTCCATGCTAGCAACGTGGTGCTGCAATGCTAGTGCTGCCATGACAAGTACAAGAAGTACTCTTACTTGATTGATTTCATGCAAATTGATGAACAACAAGATGAGATTATGGTAAAGAACCATAACTCTCGTCCCATTGGAACTATGACTGGGCACGAAGCTCATGCCGCCGGTTACAATGTGAAAAGTCCATCTTTAAGAAGAAAGGCCAGAAGGGCGAAAAGGGTAAGAATGTAAATGATCATAAGGGACATCCCTACCCACAACAGCAAAAGAGGGGGAAAGGCCATGGAGAGCAAGAAGCTACATAGTCTGCAGGACCAGACTTATTTCTGACGATGAATAGTATAGTATCCCGTATGCGAGGAGATATCTGTATACGATTCCCTGGACTATTGGAATAAGAATACGTATCCGGTAAGGATCCCCGGAGATAAGGTAACGTAAGGAGGAAGGACACCCCTTAAACTAGGAAGTCAATCCCGATGTTTAAGGAAGCCAGAGTTCTACTCGGGCATAAGTCCATGTCTGGTACAACTCGGGGAGCCCCCTATAAAAGGATCAGCAATCCCATAGGGAGGACAAGTCTTTCGGCTCTTCCAAGTCTTTCGGGTCTTCCAAGTCCTTCAAGTCCCAAGAGGTCTTTGGAGTATTAGAAGTCCTAATAAGCCTGAACTCATCCAGAAGCCCCCAACGATTCCCACGAGAAGACCCGCTGCCTCGAAGGAGTCGAGCCCCGCGGAACTAGTCGAAATAGCCTCCGATTAGGTCTAGGATAGCCACTAACACACAGATCCTTTATAAGATACTATCTGATCAATATATACGAACAGGATGTAGGGTTGTTATCCTGAGGGAGGCCCGAACCTATATAAAAAGGGTGTTTCCTTGTCGTCAGATCGCTTGGCCTTGTGCCCTAGGGGTCCCTACCCAACAACAAGTATCTCTGTCTCACGACTACCGTAAGATCAGTGGTGACCTCTCCGGCTCAAGCTGTCAAGGAAGTATCGGAGTCGGCAAGATGTGCAACTAGTCACGATCAGCCCATGACGCCGACTGCACGGCCCTCCTCGATTTGACCCGAGGAGGAAGAAACAAGTTCGTCGGGGATCCGATCGCTCTCACGTGATGTACCGGGTACTTAGACCTGGGCTTCTATGACAACTTCGGCCAGATAGATCTGTACCCGGCAACCGACCGCATAGATCTTGGAGAATACGCCGCTGGCGAGTACTCGAATCACGAAGCTGATCACTTCAGGACCGAGTGCGCCAGGGCCTTCGGAGGAACGTTGGTGCTAACCGACGATTCCCAGGCAGGAGCGACCAGCCCGATGTCCAGACTGTCGCCTGCGACCTCTGATCGCCAAAACGATTAAGATCTTGATCACAGTATCCCTCCCGATGAGGAAGACACGATGGAGTGGAACTACACCTCATCTAATCCAGACTCTCGAGTGGTTCTCGCGATCCATGACGGTCGAGAAGATCTCGAGGACCCGAATCAGCATGGGGGCTCACAACATCGAAGCTCGACGGTTACTCCCCCCGAAAACGGGAGTATGCCCGCGGCAGCAGATGGAACCCCTCAAGGGACGGGGGTATATGTGTCCCGAACTGCTCGAAGACTCGCCGAGGTGCACAATCTGCTGTCACGACCACCGGCGGCAGACTTGATGACATCCGATGGAGTACAGTGGCTACAACAGCTGGCGGCTGAACTACAGCAGGCCCAAGTCCAAGTCGAGTCTTCTTGACTCCAGTCGGTGACACACAGCTCCAACCGAGGGAAGGCCCCTCTCCGACAAGAGGAAGCAGATGGAGAGGGATAACATCCTAAGAATAGGTCTCGCCAGGAGGAACAGCATGTCGACCTCCGCGACACGCTCAACGAGCGCCGATCCCAAAGGTGCCAGCGAGAGCAATCTCCTCCCCGAAGAGACCACGGGCACCATGCAACACCGGTGATAATCTTCGACCCCGAACAGCGGTGAGAACGCGCCTTATCGGAGAACCAGAAGCTCCGACATATGCGCTGGCCGTCTCGCTTCAAGCCCAGGGCCCTAGAGCCGTACGATGGCACCATGAACCCTGTAGAGTTCCTGCAGATCTACACTACGACAATCGAGGCCACGGGCGGGAACGAGAAGGTCATGGCCTACTACCTCCCGACCGCTCTCAGAGGAGCAGCCAGGACCTAGTTGACGAACCTACCCCCAGAACGATCCGCTCCTGGGGACAGCTTTGCGACATGCTTCTCGGAAACTTCCAAGGTACATTCACACGTCCCGGTCGGGTTGACGACTTATTTCTAGTCATCCAACGCCCGGACAAGACCCTCCGAGAGTTCACCAAGCGGTTTAGTGCCGTCCGCAACACTATTCCTAAGGTAACAGACTCGGACCTCATCCGCGCCTTTGTTCGAGGTAGCAGAAATGAGATGTGCACACATGACCTGATCATGCATCCTCCAAAGACAATGGCACAGTTGATGGACTTGGTCGAAAAGGTTGCCTGTGCTGAGGAAACCCTACATTACATCAAGCAGCAACAGAACAGGTTGCCCAGGTCTCCCCTCCGGACCAGAGACGACTCAACGAAGACGAAGCGCAAGAAGAAATCCTCCAAAGGGAATAGGAAGAAAAGATCTAAGATCGATGAGGTGGGCCGATCTCCCCGAGAAACGCACCTGGCGATCGCGCACCAAGGATAAGCAGACGACTTCCTCCGACAATACAGGAAAACTCGGGTGCGACTCCCACCAGACCGACTCGCATGATCTCCGTCAATGCCGCATCTTCAAGAAGTACCTCAAGGAAGAAAGAGAGAAGTTCTGCGGGGAGAGCCCGCGGGTCACAAACAACAGCCGGGACACGACTTCCGACGATGACTCCGCCTTTGAGCCATTCCAGGGGCATGTCAGAGCGATCGAGCATATATTCGGGGGCTTGGCTTCCTACGAGTCAAAGAGGCAATACAAGACGATTGCCCGAGAAGTTTTTGCGAGTATACCACGAGTCCCTCGGGTAGTCAAGTGTTCGGAGGTTACGATCACTTTCGACCAAACCGACTGCCCCGAGAACTGTGTTCGACCAGGAAGATACCCGATCGTTGTCGAACCAACGATCAACAACTGCCGAGTAGCCCGGGTGCTCATAGACGGAGGGAGCACCCTCAACATCCTATTCATAAAAGCCCTCGATGCGATGCAAGTGCCACGGTCATCGATCCAGACGGTGACACAAGCATTCCACGGTATCGTCCCAGGCTCATCGGCTACGCCGATCGGGCAAGTCACACTACCAGTTACCTTCAGAACACCGGAGAACTTTCGAACAGAAAAGATCATGTTCGATGTAGTCGACTTCAAGACGGCATACAATGCCATCTTAGGGTGCCCAACTCTAGCCAAGTTTATGGCAGCAACGCACTACGCATACCAGTGCATGAAGATACTTCAGTCAGTTCACAGTTTTTTAATATATCAAGTTTTCTAATTCGATATTTATTTTTTCAGACTGCCTATCCGAGAAACTTCTCGAATAAGACAGTCGGGGCTGGATAAGTATGTGGCATCAAAACTGGCGTACGCACAGACGTGACCAACGATTCGACCCGCACAAAGAGAAAAGGGCTCCGCTCTGCAACCGTCAGGGATGCGAGGAAGTCCCCTTAATGTGTCTGCAGGTGACAGGGGAAGCCACTGAGCCCCCCACCTGACCAGACCTAAGGTCTGGTCGACTAAGTTCCCCGGTTCCGTAGTAAAGTTCCCCGACCACAAGTAAAGGAAGAAGAGAAGATGCGAATATGACTAGGCCAACAAAACCTGCTTGCTTATCCGCATCCCCGACTACTTTGAACAGAAGGCGTCATGGATATAGTGTAATGTTGTCACCAACAGGGCAAACGTGGAGCTTACTAACTAGCGTCCAATATCCCTGCAACAAGGGAACGCGAGTTGCTGCTATGGCCATGATAGATTGTACGAAGACCCCTTATCGCATTTACTGATGACGAGGAGCCAATGAGACCTCCATCCGACTAAACCTAAGGCCTGGTCGATCGCAGTCAGCGGCATACGGCACAACTCGTAAGCCTAAGTCAAGGAAAGTGGACGCAAAGTTCGACTAAGTCTACGAGAACCCTCGCGTCCGACAAATATTCGCAGAGCAGTAGAGTTCAGATTTTCAGAAAACAAAAACACACAGATTAAGCACAGTTACTAATCAAAAAGTGTTAAGTCAGCATCCAGCCATTCGAGACCTCTTCACCTCGAAGTCGGTTCCCCGCTCTTGCTCTAACTGGACCAATCGCTCCTCTAGGTCCCGGACAAAGCGAGCAAAAAGACAAAAGGTTAGTTTCAGTAAAAGCAAATTACGACTAACGTTTTCAGTTGTTGATTATATCTAGAAGCGTCACGACCGGGGCTAGACCTTCGCTCAAGTCGGACGACAGGCGCCCTGAGCTGGGGGCTCAATGAACTCCACAGCCGATTAGCCCCATGTTGGAACTGACTTCACCAATTGAAGAGTACCTACAGTACGCACTGCAGATCGACTTCCCGGCTACGAATAAACGTGGCCAAGTACAAAGATTTGCTCGCCGGTCTCCGAATCGTTTCCGCACTTGGTACCCGTTGCCTACTCGTGAGTGGGGACTCACAGTTGGTAGCGAATCAAGTGTCTAAGGAATATCAGACCTTAGATCATAACATGGCAGCTACCTAGCAGAGCTGAAGAAGCTGGAGAAGAAATTCATCGGGCTCGAAGTACGGTACATCTTAAGGAAGGATAACTGCCGAGCCGATAGTCTTGCCCGCTTGGCGTCCTCACGATCTCTATGTCCACTCGGGACCTTTGCAAAAAGGATTTCGACGCCGTACATAGCTTCTAGCGCACCTGTGGACGAAGGGATGACTGACTTCGAATCTAAGGGTCATTCAAGGACGTCACTAGGTATTGACGCTCCAAGAGGAGTTACGGGTCGACTTGTAGCTCCCCTCGGTCCTGAGGATTCGTGGATAGAACCCATCCACATGTACCTTCACGATTGGACAGTACCTGAGGACGATGCACTATCTGAGCAGATTGCTCAACATGCCTAGATGTACTCCCTGGGCAACGGGGCCCTCTATCGTCGAGGAGCCCACGGAGTGCTCATGAGGTGTATCACTCGAACGCAGGGTAAAGAACTACTCGAGGAAATCCATGGCGGGGTGTGTGGGACACATGCATATTTTCGAACCCTAGTCGGAAAGGCCTTTAGACCAGGATTCTATTAGCCGACAGCTCTCTGTGACGCGAGCGATTTGGTGAAGCAATGCCGTCAGTACCAATTTCACAGTAGACGCATTCACCAGCCCACCCAAGCATTGCAGACGATTCCCTTGTCGTGGTCTTTCACAACATGGGGCCTGGATATTCTGGGGCCCTTCCCGGTCTCGTCCGGGGGCTACAAGTTCCTAGTCGTCGCAATTGACAAGCGCGCTGCGGTTTCGCTAACGTCAGCAGTACAGTGACGCAAAAAAAGGAAAGATTCTTCATCACCACGTAAAAATTCCGCCATGACGGTTCGGTTTCCCAGAAATCTACCAAGCGAACGCGTGTCTGTGGTTGATGGATCAGATTAAACCAAAGATGCTTATCGGACAAGCCAGCCCAGAAAGCGCCTTGGACTACTCGGAGGTTTATCCCGACAAGGATATCGCGACTACCCGGTAGAGATATTACCTACTCGGGAATGTTGTCAACAAAAGTACTCGAAGTCGCCTACTCGGAGTTGCTTCCCGAAAAAGACAGATTTCCTACAGAACAGTCATGACCTCACTTCACGTACTGATGGGGGGCTTGAAGATGAATAGTATAGTATCCCGTATGAGGAGGTATCCATATACGATTCCCTGGACTATTGGAATAAGAATACGTATCCGGTAAGGATCCCTAGGAGATAAGGTAACCCCCCCGTAAACTAGGAAGTCAATCCCGACGTTTAAGGAAGCTAGAGTTCTACTCGGGCATAAGTCCATGTCCGATACAACTCGGGGAGCCTCCTATAAAAGGATCAGCAATCCCATAGGGAGGACAAGTCTTTCGGGTCTTCCAAGTCTTTTAAGTCCCAAGAGGTCTTTGGAGTATTAGAAGTCCTAATAAGCCTGAAGCCATCCAGAAGCCCCCAGGGATTCCCATGAGAAGACCCGCCGCCTCGAAGGAGTTGAGGCGGAACTAGTCGAAATAGCCTCCGATTAGGTCTAGGATAGCCACTAACACACAGATTCTTTGTAAGATATTCTATGATCAATATATATGAACAGGACGTAGGGTTATTATCCTGACGAAGGCCTGAACCTGTATAAAAAGGATGTTTTCTTGTTGTCAGACCGCTTGGCCTTGTGCCCTAGGGGTTCCTACCCAACAACAAGTATCTCTGTCTCACGACTACCGTAAGATCGGCGGTTTACCAATCGTTGACAATTTCCATTGTGACATGTTGGGACATTGGTCCAAGACTTGCTGCGTCCCGAAGCATATCATTAAAGCTTTTCGTCAGAAGAACGGATAGCAGAAAAAGATCGAAGCTCACTTTGCTATCACTGAGGAGATGGACATAGAGTAGCAGACACTTGTCCTTGAAGGAACTCATGAAGAGAAAGTTAAGACCCTCACGAACAATGACGATGTTGATCGCATGGATACTGAGATGGCCACGTCACCATTCAGGGGGAGACCACTGCACTCCAAGAGGCAGCCCATACCCATGTAGGGGAGCCGATAGATGCTCAGATCTGAGCATAGATCGACGTGTATTTCTCCGCTTTAATTTAAGTACTTGCACGTACTTTAATAAATTTTTATCATATATTCATATAGTTGTTTTCTTGCATTCAAACAATTATACAATAGTGCGTACGCTTTATGAGAGCGAATATTTCTAAGTATGTGCTTACTGGCATATATTATCAGTATTTTATAATAAGTCAGGTCATATTATTAAAGTTTTGTTATGTTATTTTTCCTTTGCCACATATTTATGCAATCTTTTAATATAGAAATTGTGTAGTATACCATGACAAGTGTGACACACGAAATGCGCATAATATCCATGCCTTGGAATGATGAGAAATATAACTATTCCCGAAAATCACAAAACCTTTATGTATGTTATTCGCGTACTAAAGAACAACTACTGCATTTTCACGTGAATATCGGATTTGCAAAAAATATTGATCAAAGATCTATGAACCAATATTACATTGAATGACATGCATTCTTGCACGAAGCAACTCTCATCAATCCTAGACTATTTGCATATTAGATTACATTACTTATGATCTAGTGTGAGGGATGCACTCTTGAGTGTTAACGTTCGAAGATTTGGATACATCGCAAAGGTATATGTTCCAAATAAATAATGAATCGCAATTGAACCCTACATAAAGGAGGGATTCAAGTTGAATCTTTTGTTTACATCAACATTTACGAGAATAAAAACAATTAAACCCATGAACAAGAAGTTTTCATGATTCGTTCGTTATATCTTCGAGCATGTATTCCCAACATTGGGGGAGAGGAGTATGACCCTTAATGAAAAAAATATCGAGAGTCCTATGGCAAACCAAAGGGATCCGTACTCAGGACCCATGCACTAAGTAGGACGAACGTTACACTGAAAGTTGAGAGGAAAAATGCAAACATTGATAAGATTGCACAATTATTTCACTAATCATAGAAGCAATATAAAGTCGCATACTCACAAGAAATGCACCGGAGAGAGTAAAGATCGCGCCTCACACCATCTCTCGTTCATAAGTCTTCTTATATTTATAAGAGGATAAGGACTCCGGCTACCCGAAATCCCGCATACCCAGAGATGTCTAGGGAAAAGAAGGCACGAGGACTCACCTGCTTAGGTTTATGAAATACATCGTATAAAATAATTAGGGGAACCAATTTAGACATAGCACATGTATGAAGCTAAAACTGAATGACATTATAAACATGAATCTTCCCATGAGATGGAGTTACTAGCAAAGAATTATGTGCACACAATAACACTTGAGACTAAAGAAATCATGTACCCACACTATGAAATAGTAGGGTACTACTGGAAGGGTGTGATGAAAAAGCTCTTCACAAGGATATTCCATTAATTATATTAACATGTGAAGAAAAATATGCAGGAAGATGCATGAAAACTACAACTACAAAGAAAAGAGAAGCATTTGTGACAAGCAGCACATACTCCCCCCACGTATATCCAATAATGATTTAAGTGGGTGCTTGTTCGTTAGAGAAACAAGCATCATCTAAGTTACTGTTTATGTTTTAAAACTCCTGTTATTGCTGAAATTATCTTTAGCTACTTAATCTCAATGTCAAATAATTTGAATGATATGTATGTGATGGTATAATTAAACTTTCTAGCAAGAAAGGCCACACAAATAATAAGTATATATTTATACACAGATCTCTAGAAAAAAATTTGTATAGAAGTCTATGTTAATGAGTTAAGCATTATTAGGACAACATAGAACATAAAGTGAGCTTACACTTAAAGTCTAAGCTCAAAGTTAAATGAAGAATGTAGCTAAAATCATGATGGGTTTAAGCTTGCAGCTGAAAAAAAAATAACAAGCTTGATCAATCTCGTTCGAATAGATCCTGACATAATGCAAATTACTTTACAATTGTAAGTCAAGAAGACTCACAAAAAAGCTAAAGTTTTATGTCAAAACTCATGTTTTAGATTTCTTTATAGAACCATGACATGGACATAACTCCATGTAGTCAGATTGTACCCCATGACATTAGTTTCGCGGTACCATGTACAGTTTCCAACGGGCATTTTCCCGATGGTCACACCGTCCGTTATGGACAGCACGACAGAATACTGAATCCTAACAGTCAGGCGAGCTAGATTGTATTACATGCATGTATGGCAAGTTTTAATTGAAAGTTGAACAATATCAAACGGACGAGATCCAACTGCGAGCCACGTCGCGCCCACGTCCCCTCCTTCCAAGACAACTGCCTGAGCACGACTGTTATAAATGATGATAAGTAGATGATTAAAAAAAGGAGAGGAAAATGTGGGAATTTGTTCTTCTGCTCCTTGCAATCTATTATCAGAAATATGCATTTTATGCATGTGCAGAAAACTGCAGAAGGTTGTAGCCTCAGTTACTACTCTACTCTGCATAGGATATTTGTACACAAATAAATAAGAAAAGGAAAGGAAAGGAAAGAAAGTCAATATTAATCCAGTAAAGAATGGCTATTAAGTACAAACAACAGATTTTTCTTTGCAACCTAACTGCCAATTCTGACGAATTTGTCAAGACGAGATATACACAAGGGCCCCGCCACAGTGCTTCTTCAAGCCTGATGCATGAAACAACCTTTCTGTTGAACAACATTAAAGTTGATGGGATCTTAAACATGAATACTCCACCTTTGGGTGGAGGACTGGACAGCAAAAGGTATAACTAAACAGAGGAGTATCCTGTTCTACCTGGCACGTCAACAACGACCTCCGATATGCCATTGCTCAACATCATTATTTTGCAGTAATTTTCCACGAAGCCTTTTTTTCCATTTCCTTCTCTTTTGCTTGATGGATGGGCTTATTCGGGTTGGCTTTCACCCGATGGACTAATGCAGTAATGCTCAGCAGATCTCTGTCTGCTTCAATGGAAAATTTACAGCTGTATTTGGAGGACAAAAGGACCAAATTCTCACCTTTTCCATCATTGACACGCATTTGGTGTTGCTATACAAAATAATGGCATAGTTACAGATGGGCAGCTCCTGGAAGGCATGAAAGACAAATGCACCTTTTTTTTGTTCATGTTATCAGCTGATATTGATCTCCATTTTTTCTTAGTCATCTATTTGCTGTAGTCGCTGTCTTCTTGGTTGGTTTGCAGGCAAATTTTTCAATACCTGTTTTAAGGCAGCCATGATCTCTGAAAATGATGGACGCATCTTGGGGTCTCTACAATCAAACAAAATAAACAGTAGAATTGAGATCCTAAAGCTTATATCTAAATAGAGTTGGACATGTTGAAGATTGATAAAGGCAGAGAAGAAAATATTCATATTTCAAGATATCAAAAATTTAAGAATGTTTATTTGTTTCTTCGGTACAATACAGAATAATTACTTTTGTGGCTGTGTGCATCTATCGATGCAGAGGCCAAAGGCAATAAAGTTCTTCCTTTATCTAGAAAAAAAGAATAATTACTTTTACCCCTTCACACACAATGACACAGCAGGGGACTTTCCTGAACATACTTCAATTAGGCATGCAAACTGAATGTTAAGTTCAGAGAAGTTGCCTTTACTTTCACCATTTCATGCAAGTGGAAGTATGATAGGAAATCTAACAATGTATTATGTAAGCCAAATAATTTCAAATCTAATATCTGAACAAATTTACAAGTTTTTTACTTATAAGCAGTATATTAGCAACTATACCAAATTTGAAAATACAAATACCTCAGCAAATGTGCCATCCATAACTTCGTTGTATATAAAATAGCAGAGATAGAAACATAATGTAGCAGGCAACTAGGCAAGCATGGAAACTATCTTCTCTAGCATAAAGAAAGAGATTTTCGCTAGCAATGATAGTTTCCTGTTCAGAAATTAAAAAGGTTAAGTAAAGTTGCTCAGATTTCCAATTTCTGACTTCCCCTTGCAATGTGGGAAAAATGGGAAACTTTATCTAACTAGGATGTGACTAGCAAAATGCACAAGGCCTTGAAACAGAACAACATTCTGCAGCAAAATACTCTCATTTCTTTTTTGCATAATCGAGACAATAATATTCTACATTTCAGATAATAATTCATATGTTTATAGAACAACCATTGCAACCAGCAAGTTAAAGCATACTAACGTCTGCCAGCATCTCTCTATTATCTCTGCTACAGCAGGATCCACATCAGCTGGAATATCAAGGCGTCGTTGCTGAAAACCAACAGCGCCTACAACTTGCATGGGATTCATACCCTCCCATGGCTGTAGTAATGTACAAAGTTCCCATAATATAACCCCATAGCTGAAGACATCACATCTGCAAAAACGCATAATGTATTAAGTAATAAAAAATCATTTGACAAGGGAAATAAGAAAAAAGCACACAAATGGGAGAGCAACATGAAAAACCTACTTCTCATCCGATGGTTCATTTCGAAGTACTTCTGGAGCCATCCACTCTGCCTGCAATTAATGCAGGTAGTCAGCAACCTCTAGAAGTATTTAACCTAGAACCAGCTGTTGACTAACATATGTAATGCCAATGCGCCAAGTAAATCGGTTACACATTTCATAGCTTACAATTTACAAGCGAGTATCCAGATACGAGACCAGCATACTCTACTACATATTCTAAAAGATGCAATGCTTTGAACACAGTAAAGTAAACACACAGCAAGAACGGGAAAGGACTATGAAATGTACATCATGCATTTTGCAAAAGGGTGCGGAACCACCAATGTGCCGAAAATAGCGTTCCAGCAAGAACAAGTCAGAAACCAGCTAAATCAGTTGTGCCTAAGTACTTCCTTGAACATAGCAACATCAAGTTTATAGTGTCCTTGTTGATGCAGATATTTCATCATCTAAACATCCTTGCAGCCATTTGATTCTTGAACCCACAGGAATGCAAATATAGCTTGTAGACTAACAGTGCATAATTCAAAGATTAATCAAATATTCAAGTTTACAGAAGATTCATATCAAAATAAATCAAAGTATGAGTCCGAAATATGCTTCTAAGCCTGGCCAACAACTTTCTCCCAACCCCTCAAGCTATGTGCACCAATCAACTTTCACCCAACCCCTCAAGCTATGTGCACCATTCATCCTCCCAAATTAAAATCGAGTCGTCTAGCATTTCAATGCTTTTCCTACACAATGGAGTTATGCATGGTATTATCCTATACATATCCATATCATAGTGACAGAAATAAGTTCATAAATATTTCCATCAAAAAAAGTTCATAAATAAGCAGAACCAACAATATAAGCTGCATATACTTTTGATGTTTTTGAAACAGAAAGTTTATTAAGCTTACTGTTCCAGCTGTGGATCTCGAGGAAAGGAAGGTACTATGCTTTATACGTGATAAACCAAAATCACAAACCTAAATAATAAGACAAGTGAAAATGGTTATTAGCTACATATGCTGCACACACAAAATTAAAAGCATACCACTGTTGATGGGACATGTACATTACCTTCACAACCCAATTCTTGTCAACAAGTAGGTTTGGAGACTTCAAATCTCGATGAACCACAACAGGGGTGCAATTGTGCAAATAATTCATACCACGGGCCTGTGGCAAACAAGAACCAAGTAGCTAAGTATAAAAATAAACTTAAGCCAATGTTCTCCACAGGAGTGAACCAGGATAAAAAAAACTTTTAGGCATACCACATCAAGTGCCATCCTTATACGTTTTCTTTCATCCAACTGGTTGTTGGGTCGACGGATCAACCGAAACAAACTACCTCTGCATTGTCAATATCACAGTTAGCAATTATGCTAGCCAATGTGTTTAGAAAACTACTGTGATAAAATAGAACCATGATAATTTAAGCCTGAAGAAAGTTTAAATTTATTATACATATTTAGCTATATGTATATATCAGTTTCCAAATTATCTTTCACATCCTCTTATGTATTTGCTGTTACCTACACAATGTGAATTTGCAGCTCCTATGTGCACAGCTCCCCTTTTTTCAAAGCACTATTCCAAAAACAAAAATCTTAGATGTAGTAAATGTAATGTTGTCCCACACATGCAAATTTTCAAGGTTCAATTCGTCCGTGCTGTACAGAACAAAAGAAAAGGACATAATAGTGCATGGTATAGATGAATTTAACCATGAAATTTGGCATGTGTATAGGACAACTACATCAATGTATTATTTATTTCTGTTTTGAAAAACTGCCAAAGGTGAACATGTGGGAATAGAAATGACGCAGCCCCAAGTGCTGTCCATGCACCAATTCTCGTAAAAGAGCAGCAGGTCTGGGAGAGGAGGAGGATACCATATGTAAAGCAAAGGAGCACCAGCTTGGTGCAACTAAGGTGCAACACGAGCAATATACAAAGCGAAACAGAAAAGCTGAACACAAGAAAGAAAGAAGTTCGGCTTAGGAACACATGGAGCCAGAAATTAGTATATCATCATGGATCGGTTCAATTGAAAGAGAGGAGCCAGAAACATTTTGTGCAATCTAAAACCAAAGAGGCATCGAAAGGATGTTTCCTTATGTGTAAATTGGATATAACACCAGACTCCAAATTAGTTACTGCCTATCTCTACGTGAGTTTCTTCCTATACAAACCAAACCAACTAGCAAATACAAGAACTGCACAACATTATTGTGAAAATTTTGGGAATAATTGCCTGTTATCTCTCAGGTCCCCCACGCCCTTAATTTATAGTGCTAATGGTTAGAACCAAACCCGGTCTCTAATACGGATACAACGGGACTCTTACTAGACCACAAACTCAAACACAAACTCTTATGGGACCCAAATACTAACTCTCCAACAATTATCTACACGTTTAGAGTTCTACTTATTTGAATATATTCCAGAAAAGGTGTTTCAGCACAATTTTGTGAGTTTTGTCAACATGAGAGTCGAATATTCTACTTTCGCCAGTTCCAGTTGAGCCACCCTCTTCGATCCGTTTCATCGCTTCATCAACGATCTGTTCAGGAGTCTCAAGACGTGGTTAGGCAATTATTTAGTAGCTCGCTACCTTGATTGCATATCCTATCTAGTTATTTTGTTCATACATTCTACATTCGTAAAGATCTAGCAACCCTGCAGATAAGCTTTTCGCAAGGTTGATTTGTATCAAGAAATTACCTGGTGTTATTACGGGGACAACCCCTTCGAGCGTAATACAACATTTTCTATTTCCTTTGTAAATAAACAATGGTGAGTGAACTAATTACCCATCCATTTTGGTAAAACAATGCGAAACAAAATGTTAAGAGGAAAGATATTGGGTTAGGAAGATATCAAATTCTAGGAAAAATCGATGTGGTAATTATACTTGGTATTGTTCAATTTAGGAGTAGTTTTTAGAAAAAAAAAGCATCAACGGAGTAAAATATACCTTGGAAGAAATTCAGTCACAATAGAAAGATTAGGTACACGAGTGACAGCACCCATAAAAAGAACAACATTTGGATGCCGCAATCTCTTCATTATTCGCACCTATACACCAAGAGAGAGTGACATGTTAAGTGTAATATATGTGTACAGGTTGACAAGGACCCAAGTGGCCCATCTAGTCTAGAGTTGTCCCATGGGGCCCATGATGTCTTTTATACATACCAAATGTTGCAATGAGTAAAGTGTGCAGTTGTGAATAATCCTTAATCTAACAGAACAAAAATAATCGAACAACAAATATAAAGCGACAACTATGCATCCGGCATCTGATCTGAGCCTAGGAGCATACACTCTGACGCAGTATTTTCGTGACACGGTTGCAACAGAAAATTGAACATGTGCAGCATTGCGACAAATTGAAAATACATGTGAAACAATTGCAGAACACTAGTGCATGTTACAAACTTTGTTGCTCATTGTTGCACAACTGAAATCAAATTGTTGCAAAGAAAGAAGATATGACAATCCAGCAAACCTTCTGCAACAAATGAAAAAAGAGGGATGCAACATCATTGAGAACACTTGCAACAGACCTCGATGCCCAAGTCTTCCCTTACCTTGGGACGGGACCTTGGACGTGACAGCCTAGATCTGGCGGGGCAGCGCCTGTCTCTAACGTCGCCAACAAGCACCACCGCCACGGCTGCGTCCAAGGAGACGACCATGGATAGTCGCATCAGGGAGGCCTACCTACTCGAGCAGGCACCTCCACCTCAACCAGCTCGTGTGGCCTTGGTGGTACTCGCAGAGGAGCAGAAGGGAGAAAGGGGAGGAGCGGGAGCACCACAGCAGAACAAGGAGAGGGAGTGTGTGAGTAGAGCAGCTGGAAGGGGCAGGTGAATAGGAGGGGGTAGAGAGCGGCAAAGGAAGCAAAGTAGGCAAAGAGCAGGAGAGGGGAGTGGACGAGTGAACCGATGCGTTGGATTTCAATGGATGGACAGTGTGATGGTGCATCTGACGGACTCTCAGGTCAGAGGCCCTCACCATACAATGTTTGCAATCAAGGTAGACATGTAAATAGGTATATAATGTAAGCTAGAAAGCTTGCGAGAGGGGGTAAAGTAAACACCATAGAAAGTAGAGGGGGGGGGGCAGGGGGCAGCTGTTTGAAGGAAAATGATGCTTAGAGGACTGGGCGCCTGCTTGGGTAGAAAGAAACTAGACTAGGAGAGGAACTTGAGGTACTTAAGACTAACTTATTCTTGCTTAACTGGAAAGGATAACAAGGTCTCCAGCCTACCTATTTATAAGGTGATCCACAGATTCGATCTAGAGATAAACCAATATAAACCATATAAAAAATAAGGGTACTTATCTCTAACTATGTAACTTATTCCAAGTAATGCAACTAATGGAAAATGATCTAAAAGCCACATGCTTCAGTACTGGGATTACTATTCACGCTACGATATCAACATGAACCATGAGAGATCAGTGTGGTGTCAAATAGGTCAGACATGCTAATCCAAACCTGAACTGTTTATTAAGTCATGATTATCCTGTTGAGTTTTAAAATGGCCTGCCCCATATCCATATATAAGTTTGTGAAATGTAACCATATGGACCCATTTGTGTTAGTTTAAAGCTCAAAGGATGATTCTGAAATGATTACCAATGATGTGAACTTGATCTCTTGGCCAAAACACACTGCCACAGACTACCTATGTATGCATTAGATCTTATCAACTCAAACATATGCATTTATCAGACGTACACTTCAAGAACTTAATATCAGTCAAATGGAAGATACGTGAAGGTTTGCATCCCAATGGGTACAAAATTATTCGTTCGTTCACATTTAAAAAAATCAAGCACATCAGTACTAAAGCTAACCATTTGCCATATTCTAGTCTTCAAACATTTGAGTTGCAGAAAGTTATGTACCTCAGCTTTTAATTCTTCCAGAATATCACTTGAAATGTCTTGTTGCAAGAATTTCTTGATTGCAACCTCCTACAGGAGGAGCAAATTAGTATGTTGCAGAAATGGAAGACATTATTAGGATTCTCAGACAACAGAGTGAAAAAAACAGAAGGGTATTTAAGTTTATCAAATCAACCAATTTTTGGCATGTTGCTTTTAACTTTCAACGAATAACTCCAAAGCATCATACAGTTCGGGTGGGCACATACAGTAACTGATTAACAAATGATGTAGCTACAACAAGTACTCAAATATTACGATGTCTGAGAAAAAAAAAGTGTCCCAGATATTTGCTTCCAAATATGTTGACTATGACATAAGAACCTAATATTTCTTCATTGCAATTGATCTCAATAGAGCATTAGGCCTATTATTCAACCTGGTGATAATTTAAAAATACAACGAGTCATTTTAAATGAAAAACTTACTGTTCCATGCCATTCCCCTCTGTACACTTCTCCAAAAGATCCTGAGGCACAAAAGAAGAGAAAATTATAAGTTGGAAAATAAAATAAAATAAAATACAACATTATTTCAAGATGTGTTTTATGTTATTTCATGGGAAAGCCATGTCAAAGATCTTTAGTCACAAAAGAAGAGAAAGTGGAAAAAAAATTAAAATACAATATGACATAATTCCAGAGTATGCTTTATGTTATTTCATGGGGAAGCCATGTCTCATGAATGGGAAAATTAGCTCAGTAATACTGCAAAGAAACTGAAATTTGAACTACAATGGCAGAGCTATGAAGAAAATGAATGTACAGAAATCAAGAAAATTGTACCTAGCCCAACACGTTCTCCCAGAGTAATTTCTTCCCATTGAATTTCAAACTCCGCGACATCATCCAGAGCTATATCAGATCTTACACTCTCTGTCCCAAATGACTTGTCAGAGATCCTTTCAGCTTCCCGAGGAACTTCAACCAAATCATTTCCTTGCTCGAGGGCATTATCTTGTCCATTATCAATTTCCAGCTGACCTTTCTCCCAGAGGTCATGTCTAACTCTCTGGACTGATTCATTTGCCTCTGAAGAACTTGGCAAGCTAAGCAATTGACAACCGGGATCGAAGTACTCATATTGCTTAACAGCAGCAGTCGTAGCAACAACTGCAGCAGCAGTGGCTGCAGCAGTAGCAGCAGCTGCAGCAGGGACATCAAGTTTAATACCACTGTTAGATTTAGCTGCAGCAACGACCATTGAGGATGCAACCACCGCAGCAGTTGCAACAGCAGCAGCTGTAACAGGCATTTGCTTTATGAGTTGGAATGAATCTTCCTGGGGAAGTGCAGATGGTTCATACAGAGGTAAAGACGGATTGGCATTATCCCGGAAATCCGAGGGATGGTAAACACCCAATCTCTGGACAGGTTTAAGATCCAGAGGCATCCGATAAGGAACAACCTTTGTGTGGAGTTCATGTCCAGGATGATGTGGAAATGAAGGACCATGAACATGATCATCGTGCGTTGTGGATTCGATCTCATTCATCTTCTTTATCATTTCATCTTTCGTTTGAAACAAAGATGTGTCATACACGATAAGGTCTTTTGGTTGTTCCCTAGATTCTTCCGAAAACAAGTCAGGTGGTGCCACAACTCCACTTTCAAGCAATACAGCATGGATCTTCTCAGCTAACTGGGGGTTATCTTTTGCAGCACTAATCATATACTCTGAGACATCTTTCACTTTTGTTCTCCGTACTGTTGGAGCACTGCCCATCTCAGAAGACGAGGGTGAACTCGATGACGAATTATTTGCTGCAATCGACTTTTCTGTGTTCTTCACAATCATGGTATGGTCTGTATTTTTAGATTCATGAATAATAGGCAAGTTTTCACTTGCACATGTGCTAACTGATAGTTCCCCAAATGAACTCAATTGCACAGATCCTTGGTTGCCAGTCTGGCCAGTTGTTGCACCATACGGATCAGAGTGCCCAGCGTTGCTAGCTGTGGATCCTTTTTCAAGTGACTCATTCTCAAAAGAACCATACACAGAAATTGAAGCTTCACTAACAGAAGACCCCCATGGAGGGTTGCTGTCATCTCTGTTACCGTGGTGATTATCTGCAAACAAACTTTCTTCAAATTCCCTACCTAAGCCTGCACCGTCTGAAGGAATAAGAGTACCAGGGTCTGACATGAGATCGACAATGTACTCCCTGCAAAAATGTGACATGGTACAAATAGTACCATGATCTATTAACGTAATGCAACTTTCCTTTTCCTATTGATAATACGGTGTAACGAGCAAAAAAGAAGGTATCCAGAAACAACACGGCTAACCCTTAATCCCATTTATATCCAAGTCCTGAAAAACCAGTTTCTGCTGTCAAGCTTTTTTTTTAGAAATGCTGTCAAGGAATTGATAAGTACCTTCCATCATTAAATTTCACAATGTTCAAGGCTCCATCATCTGATCCAGTGTACTGCCTTCCTCTAACTAGTCGACACGGAACAGCAAGGTTGTCGGCCAAAACCTAGGTTCGAGTTTGCAGGGAAGTAGAAATTAACATACTACTGACAATCAAATAACAAATCTTGCAAGCAATGATGCTTATGCATTAAACCTATTATGTCAAGAATTCAGTGTAAGGACTAGGAAGAGTAGAACAAGAAAATAGTCAGGTTTTATGCTACTAGTAGAACAAGGAGAGCAAGAATGTGCTCATGTCAAATTATGTACTGGGCATAAATTTTAAACAATAGAGCAGGGCATTGAGAATAGATAGACCTCAATGTTTGTGCGTTTAGCTCTCATCATTTACTAAGAAACTTCATAATTAGAAAAAGAATTATGCTCAGATGACTGACCAAAATGCGATATGTTACTGACCTTAAAAAGCAACGCACGGTGACGAGCCAGACCAATTGTTAGCCGGCCAAGAGGCATAACTGCACTTCTTATACTAGCTCTCAGCGAGCTGCTCATATTCCGGTACTTTGACAGCATGTTTTCTGGATCAAAAACTGGTCCACCCATGTAGTTCACAACTAAAATAGCTAGTCTCTGAACTAAAACGCGGCCAACAAAATGTGCGGTTTTTGAGCGAAATTCCACAGACATGACGAATGCTTTCTGCTCAAGTTCTACAAGCTCAGAGTCTTGTGCTCTGTTGACCAATACAGCTTCTATTTTGGCTCCATGTGAAAAAGGTTGCTTTTGCAGTTCCATCAGGGAGGGTATGGCTGCCAATGCGGGCTCATCCCCAATGACCCAAATGTCATAGAAACCATCCAAGATCTTGTCGTCATAGCTGAGGGCACTGAAACTCTGTGAAGCACGAACAAATCTACCATATAAGGCAAGTAAGAAAATGGTAAGAGTCACAAATAAGTGCGGCAATATTCACTTTAACAGTCTCTACTTAATGAGGACATCTATGGTGGCTATTTCAGAACTATATATAGGTCCAGTGTTCACACACAAAATTACTGTTAGCCAGTACCTTCTACAAAGCAGAAGGGCAGTTCATAACACTGAAAAACAACTAGTACTTAACAAGACCACCCATGGACTAACTGTTTTTGCCCCTAAAAAGGAAGAGCTCAGATTCTGAATGGTAAACAACTGCGCAAACCAGCTGTGCTATTCCTCACTAGCATCATTGCAATGTCATCAGAAAAGGAAACGAGCATATACCTTATCCAGCTAAGTTATAACTACACCACCATATGTTCAGTCATCCATTATATGATTGAATTGAACAGTTATCGAAAGAATGACACCATGATCAGCACGTAGTAATCCATATATTTCACCAAACAAGTTCGTGGTACATCATTCTCATTTCCAGTAACCTAAATGGATGTACTTGAACAACCTAACATACGCCCAAGTTGCGTCATCATAGCACGATCGAGATCCTACCGCAGTTGCAATGCGGACCACGTACAAGGGAACAAGGGATGGATAGGATCGAGCGATCGAGGAATGGGTGAGAGCGTACCCAGTAGCGGAAGGCGACGACCTCGGCGGCGGAGCTCTGGAGCGAGCAGGAACCGAGGCTGATCTGTTTGGCCACCTCGATCTGCATCGCCTCGGGGTCCTCCCGCGCGCTCATCTCCAGCGCCAGCTGCATGTGGTACTCCTCCAGCGCAACCTCCTGCTTCTCCTTTTCCATGTCCCTCTTCCTCTCCTCCTTCCTCGCCGCCACCTCCTCCTCCTCCACCCTCCTCTCCTCAACCGACGACGCCAACGCCAACTCCTCCGCCGCAGCCGCAGCCGCAGCCGCCGGCAGAGGCCGCAGAGGCGGCGGCGGCGGGTGCGGCCGTCCAGCTACGGAGCTGAGCCAACTCGAGATTCCAGAAGCATGCTTATGCTCGTGGTGGGCCCCAGCACCCCCGCCGCCGCCGCCGCCGCCCTTTTTGGAGGACGGCGGAGAAGCGGCAGGCGACGAGGCGCCGTCCCCGCCGCCGGAGTCGCCGATGTGTAGCTTCCTGAGGAAGTTCTTCATCCTCCCGCCGCCGCCGCAGCCGCCGCTACCGGTGGTGGTGGGGCGGTGGATCCAACATGGCTAAGAACGCAGTATTGACTCGCTACTCGCTGGTTGCTTGCGGCTGCGCTATTCTCCTCCCTATTCTATTCTCCCGCTCCTACCGCTCTCTCCTCTTCTCTCTCTCTCTCTCTCTCTCTCTCTCTCTTTTCTCTCTCTCTTCCCCAGAAATTCGATGAGAGAGAGTGTGCTCTTAGCTTAATTTTATTTTTATTAAAAATCCATTAAATCGGCGCTTGGGTGTGATAGGTGGGCACTGTGCAGTTATTAATAAGGAAAGGTCTCGTGGGGTACAGGAGGACCCTACTACACATGACAGGTGGGTCCGCGTGACGTGGGCGTCCACATTGCAGTCAGAAGAGCGTGGGTGCGCGGCCGTGACGTCGTGTGGCTGCTCGGGGACGAGCAGGAGTGATCAACGAAAGAAAGCGAGAAAAAGCTTGTAGGAGGGGTCATGCAGGGAAAACGAAGTCGAGCGGGCGCAGCGGACCCGCCGGAGCCGAGCCCGGCCTGCGTGGACCTGGCTCACGGTGGGTCATATAGTGTTAGTGATCCTATTTAAGACATTTCCAATAGTTCACCGTCATCGTCTATGAGATGTAGAAGAAATTTTAAATAGTGCCAGTAAAGCTTTGTATGTTCTGTATAAAGATATTAATCGGTGGGCGAGACACAAATGATGGGATGAAAACGGGTATAAGCAGCTTAACCTCACACAAACAGTAGTATATTATTACTTTTTCATTTTTGAACATGCATTCATACTTAAGAGTAAAGAACCTAAAGACTCAGCAAGCAGCACCGTGATACAGAAGGGCACAAAAATACAGAAAATAGAGAACAACCCCTGACTCTACATGTCCAAAAGCCCACTAAAGGCATTACACGTTTAAAGCCACGCGTTCTGGAGAAGGAGACGGCATGGCGCATCATCAGCGGCAGTCGTCGACGAACAGTAACTTCGCCATCTTGAACATATCTTTGCTGCTAAGATGTTGATTAGGGCTAGTGATATCTGGACTGCCTCCCATATTGCCTACGAGCAAGCAGAAGTAAGATGCTGAAACTGTCGGGTAACAAATTTTGAGAACAACCATCCACCGGGGATAGATGATGCACCGGGGAACCCACCAGGACCATCATAAACTTGCTGCAATCGAAACCACGAAGCAAGCCTCCATGCAGGGAGGTTGGGGATCACAGCAGGAGGTGTAGCCTACCTAACAAGTTCACAACGCGACTATGAAGACGGAGCAGTTGCAAGCAGAGGAAAATAAGTGCCAGCAACCACGAAAACATAGGCCCTAAACCGGCCAGAAAAGAGTGGTGCACAAAACAAAGGTAAAGGTATCAGAGAAACAAATATGTGGAGAGGTTGTGCCACCGGTGACAACAAACTTGGCCCTTTCCTGGCCAGATCTTGAGGAGATTTTAGAAACAATGCAGGAGAATAGAACGTAGAAAGTATATGCAAAGCAAGAAGAGAAAACTGGAATGAGAACAGCAGGGTACAAGCACCAAATCCATGGATGAGAACGAGCACCTAGATCCAGCACCATCCGGACCGTTGTTGTTAGTTCCGATAAGATTTAGAGGAGGGACGACGGTCGTGGATAGGTGTAGATCTAGTGGAGCTTTTCATTGTTGTTCGCCACAGGACGGCTCCGAGCGACCACTCTTTATTAGCGAGACTGACGGAGGGGGCACAACTTAGGAACAATCGGTGAACTCTTCTTCGGGCGCTTCTCGCCGACGGCGAACAAGATGGCATAGGGTCAGACACCATTAACACAACTACACAACTATCTACGCGGTATAAACAGAGGAGAGTGATGGCGTCGAGCTCCTAGGGAGAGAGGAAGCGTCGGATAGAATAGAAGAAAAAGTAGTATATTAAACATGTATTATATATATATCTATCTATTACAATATTAATTATAGACTCTCTAGAAATTCTCATATTAAATATATATAGATATAAGAAAATATCTCATCAGCTATCTGGTGAGACTGAGTTATAATGGTTTAAATTGACTCAAATAAAAGGTTTTTGCTCTTTATTATTCGTATACATACTCCGATTCAAATTGACTCAAATACGAGTCATTGCTCTTTACAATTCATAACTCTAGATTACACGGGGTGACCGACTAGTTTTCCTAATCCGTAGAAATGTGGGGACATTGTACTGGTTCAATGCAATTTCCTACTTTATTCGATTTTGCAATATGACTGATGGTGTAGTCTCAAGCAGCCAGCGCAACTTGGTACTTCAATGTACTTTTGATTCCCTGCCGAGCAACTAGGTCACTAAAAAGTCATTTTTTTCATCATGCAGCAGGACAGAAAGTTTATAGACGGTTCTTTGGGTGTCGTATGTATGCCGTTTGCATTTCGTATCCACGAATTGAACGGTCCGAGTATTGTACGAGTTGAATCTAGGGATGACGTGGATGCTATCTAAGACAAGCATTGTGCGTGCCCGTATATTTTACTCCTCTCTATGAAGGGCAGGACCCACGTGGTCAGCCCACTTGCGCTCTCGCAGTCTGGTGAGCCGTGGCGCAGGGAGGCAAGTTGGCACGGATCCTCGTAAACCCCGTGCCCACCACCACCATGTGGGGTCTAGGATCCCGGTTCGCCCACTTGATCCGACGTGGCATCGAGCAGACCGAGGATCCGCTCATCCCCACGGCCCCGGCGGTCGCAAGTGGGTCCACGATTGGACGCAGATGGGAATTGGCCTAGGGTGGTGCGCACGCTGGGCCCCCACGGAACAGAGACTCCGATGGCAGCAGAAGCCGTCCGGCTGGCGTGGTAATGGCGCTTCTACGGATATATTACTTTTTCTAATTTCGCGTTGCGATTCGGCTTTCGTACAGGGATGGGGTGAGCGTCGTTGAACGGGTCCATGCACGCGGCCCTCGCTGCCATGCTGGCATTGAAGATTCTGCGTTGTGATTGATTCCCGTCTTGGTCGCATTTGTCGAGTAGAAAATGGGACAATAATCTAATGATGAATAATGTAATCTTCTCTTATTCATTTGATACTGTTGCACATATATATATATATATATTGTACAAACAGCAGTTGTCGCCTAATCCGCTTTAGCAACTGCTAAATGCGGTTATGAACATTGAGCAACTGGCGAGTCGTTCCAGAGGAATATCCGCTCGTAACACTCCCCCTTGATCAATTTCATCATTGTATATATATATGAAGAGCATCTGGATAACTTCTCTAAAAACCATGTGGGAAAAATATGAGAAGTGATGTTTGATATGCTGTGAAAAAACTCCTTCAAACCCAGTGAAAAAATAAGGAGAAAATGATACAACATATAATAGTGATTGTCTCTTCGTGAACTCACATGAGAAAACCTGTTAAGGGAAAAACCCATAAGTGAGTTTAGAGACAATAGATATGTCTTGTATACCTTCTCAAAAACCCCGGTAGGGAAAATAGAAGATACAACATATATTTTGCGTTGATATTGCCTCATTAAAAACCTATTTCATAAAGGGAAAAGAGTGCAATATGATGTACGAACAGGTTAATTATCAGAGAGTATCTCCCCCTGATTCTTGCAAATCTTGAAGTCGTCGCATACCAATTTCATAAACATATTTCTGGAAAATTGAATTTGGTAAGGACTTAGTGAACAAATCAGCGAGATTGTCACATGATTTGGTTTGCAAGATGTTTATCTCCCCACTTTGTTGTAATTCATGAGGATAAAACAATTTAAGGACAATATGTTTAGTGATATTGCTCTTTATGTAACCTGTTTGTATCTGAGCAACACAAGCAGCATTATCTTCATAGATAATGGTCGGTGATTCAATGGAACCAATATCACACGATTGTTGTATGTGGTTTATCATTCTGCGAAGCCACACGCATTCACATGATTCTTCATATAGGGCAATAATTTCAGAATGATTCGTGGATGTAGCCACTAAAGTCTGTTTAGAAGACTTCCATGAAATGGCCGTTCCACCATGCAGGAACACAAAGCCAGTCTGAGATCTAGCATTATGGGGATCAGACAAGTATCCAGCATCGGTGTATCTGATTAGATTTGAATCTTTGTGAGATTGATAATATAGACCCAAATTTTTAGTACATTGGAGGTAGCGTAAGACTTGCTTGACTCCCGTCCAATGACGTTTAGTTGGAGCAGCGCTGTGTCTTGCTAATAGATTTACTGCAAATGCTATGTCAGGCCTGGTGCAATTTGCAAGATACATGAGAGCTCCAACAGCACTAAGATATGGGAATTCAGATCCCAATATATCTTCTCCATCTTCCCTTGGTCTAAAAGGATCTTTCTCTACGTCTAGAGATCGAACAACCATGGGAGTCTTTGATGGATAAGATTTGTCCATATTAAATTTCTCTAAAATCTTTTGGATATAAGCAGCTTGGTGTACCAAAATTCCAGATTGAAGGTGCTCAATTTGTAGCCGTAAGCAAAATTTAGTTTTGCCTAAATCCTTCATCTCAAATTCCGTCTTTAGATGATCACGTGCTTCATCAATATCTTGTGTGTTGCCAATGATGTTTAGATCATCAACATACACGGATATGATGCAAAATCCATTCAAGGATTTCTTTATGAACACGTATGGACAATCATCGTTGTTCGTGTATCACTTTTGAATAAGGAATTCGCTAAGTCGATTGTACCACATTCGACCCGATTGTTTCAAGCCGTATAATGACTTGCTAAGTTTTACACAATACATGTTGCGTTTAGCGCTTGGATTCGGAAGTGGGATTCCATCCGGAACCTTCATGTATATGTCCGAATCAAGTGACCCATAAAGGTATGCAGTCACTACATCCATCAACTGCATAGATAGATGATTTTGCATTGCCAGCGATATTAGGTATCGGAAGGTTATTCCATTCATTACTGGAGAGTATGTTTTGTTGAAATCAACGCCGGGTCTCTGCGTGAACCCTTGTGCTACGAGCCTCGCTTTGTATCTCACCACTTCATTGTCTTCATTCCGTTTCCGGACGAATACCCATTTGAATCCCACCGGAAAAACATTGGGAGGAGTAGGTATTGCTTTTGTAAATACCTCTCTTTTATTGAGCAAAACTATCTCTGCTTGGATTGCTTCCTTCCACTGATTCCAGTCCGAGCGTTTTTGACACTCTGCCATGGTCTTGGGATCTGGATCAGATTGGAGGCTGTTTGCAATCTTTGTGGAGAAGTAATTGTCGACAATCGTAGTCTTACGGTTATATGATTCTCCAGAATTAATGTAATTGGTGAAAATTTTATTATCCCTTGGTGACTGATCTTGATTTTCCAATATGATCATGTCAGGATTTTCCGATGTCCTAGCTTCTAGATTTGAGTGCACTCTTGAGCTGGGTTGTGGAATTTGGATTTCATTTACAATTTCAGAAGGTTTCTTCTTCTGTCTCCTTTGTTGCTTGCGTGAAGCTGAATCCTGTTTTGCGGCCGTACTTCTCCCCCTCTTATTGTTGATGGGGGGTTGAGTGGTTTCCTTTGGAACTTCCACTCGTTCGGGCGCATTTGCAGTAGGATTGTAGGATTTTGTAACTCCTTTATAATTTGTAAATGAATCTGGCAAGTTATTTGCAAGATGTTGCAAATTTATGATTCTCTGAACTTGGAGTTCAGTTTCTTGAGTACGTGGATCAGAGGAGGAAATACCTTTGGCATTCCAATCGATTTCCTGGCATTCTTTTTGGTACTTGATATCTCCCCCTAATGCCGGGAAATGATTCTCATTGAAGATGCAATCAGCATAACGGGCAGTGAATAGATCCACGGTGAGAGGTTCTAGGTACTTGATTATCGACGGTGATTTGTACCCCACATAGATCCCTAATTTTCTATGTGGTCCCATGGATGTACGCTGAGGTGGTGAGATGGGCACATATGTGGCGTATCCGAATTTTCGCAGATGAGAAATACTTGGAGGATTTCCACGTATTAGTTGCAGAGGGGAAGTACTGTGATAAGCAGTTGGGCGCAATTGTATCAAGTCAGCAGCGTGTAAGACTGCGTGACCCCAACAAGAAGTTGGTAGACTGCAATTGTGTAGTAATGGTCTTGCGATAAGCTTAATCCTCTTGATGAGTGCTTCGGCTAAACCATTTTGTGTATGGACGTATGGTACTGAATGTTGGACTTCTATCCCTAGAGCCATGCAATAATCATTGAAAGCTTTAGAGGAGAATTCCGCAGCATTATCCATGCGAATGGATTGGATTCAGTGCTCGGGATAATGAGCCTTTAATTTAATAGTTTGACTCATAATCTTTGCGAAAGCATGGTTTCGTGTGGAGAGAAGGCACACATGTGACCATCGAGTTGATGCGTCAATTAAAATCATGAAGTACCGAAACGGTCCAGATAATGGTTGGATGGGACCACAGATATCTCCTTGAATGCGTTCAAGAAAGTTGAGTGGTTCCACGTTAATCTTAAGGTGCGAAGGCCTTAATATTAACTTTCCAGTTGCACATGCGGTGCAAATAGTTTAGCATTATTCAAATTGTGACCAATGCAATTGCTGATAATTTTTCTCATCATCCCTATGCCGGGATGACCAAGGCGATCATGCCAAGTTTGGAATGCATCAACATTCTGAAAAATTACCTTGTATACAACATGTACTACGGGTTTGATGTATGTGTAGTACAATCCGGATGTTAAAGAGGGAATTCTTTCAAGTACTTGCTTGCCATATCCGTTGTTTTTAGTTAAGATGAGATATTCCTCTTTGTTGTCATCATGGGTTTCGAGATGGAAACCATTCTGACGGATATCTCTATAGCTTAGTAGGGTATGAGTTGAATCGGGGTATAGCAAAGCATCCTCGATTGTTACTTGAGTACCCATAGGGAGAGTAATTATGGCTCGTCCTGAGCCAACAATTACGGCATCGCGTCCAGCGATTGTTAAAATTTCTCCTTGTCTCTTAGTGAGATTTTAGAAATATTTTAGTTCCCTAAGAATAGAGTTTGTGGTACCACTGTCCACAAGGCACATTTCCTCTTCCATCGGATTGCTTCCCGTAGAAATCTATATATAGAAATGAAGAATTTAATATAAAATTCTTGATCAGATATATAGAATACATACAAATGTATTTAGATACATAAGTACTTTTACAATACTGTAATTTACAATATATGTCTTGAACATATAATTACTACAATATTGTCTTAAACAATATAACGACAACTTGGCAATTAATTACAACATAATAATACCATATGGATGTTATGATAGCGATGACGGAGTGAAGGGACTTATTCAAAGTCACCAAACATATCATTCGAAGCGAATTCAATGATCATGTTCTCCGTGTTCATTGGATCGTCGGATTGTTGGAGATGATTGTTGTCCTGGGGTTCTGGAAGAACTACAGTGGAACAACCGATTTCCTTGGACTTGTCAGTCTAAAGATTGAAGTATGCTTCAAACTTGGATCCTTGAGTTTGTTTCTTGCGTCCCACGGATTGTAGGTAGAGATCAACGAGGTGTCGAGGGGTGCGACATTTTTTGGTGGAATGCTTGTAGCATCCACACTTTTGGCATACTTGAGATTTGTCGAATTTAGGCTTTTCAATGCCTTTCCCCTTATCCATGCCACGTGGCTTCTTCTTTCAGTTCCGTTTGCGCTTTCCATTGAAGTGCTGCTTTTGGTTCTTGGAAGAGCCAGCAAATTTATTATTATTCTGAGCATTGTAATGTACTTCTGGATGCGGGGCGGCGCCTACATTGCACTGATGATGGTTCCTCAGAGTGAGTTCATCATGTTTTTTCCGCTTGCAGGAGGACATGTATAAGGTCAGAATAGAGTTGGAATTCTTTGGCGCGGTACTGGTGCTGCAAGATCCTGTCCGATAGAAGCATTGTTGATAAGGTTTTTTCAATCTTATCTGCTTCAGAGGGTTCTTTCTCGCAGAAACGCAACTTAGAACAGATTTTGTGAACAGCGTGGTTATATTCTTCAATGGACTTGAAGTCCTGAAGCCGAAGTTGGACCCAATCATGAGTTGCTTCGGGAAGGATAACCGCTTTTTGCTGTTCATATCTTGTTTTAAGTGCTAGCCATAATGCACGTGGATTTTCTTCCATCAGGTACTCAGATTTGAGGTCCGGATGGATATGGTGCCTTATAATGTATAAGGTAGCATATCGTTGAGGCTCTGGTAATCCAGGTGTTCCCTCAACGGGAGGGTTGATTGTTGCCACAATGCCCCGGGACGCAAGGGCGATTTTAACATCCATTGCCCATGTAGGATAGTTGTGACCATCGAGCGCGAGCTCTTCAAATTCTTTGGCCATCTTGATCTACATGGAATTAAAGCTAGAGATTTTGTTAATTTACCTGTGGGTAAATTAAAATCATCATGGGTATGTTGTAATAGTATATGCAAAACTTTAATATTCAAATTGGGAAATTTGAATGAAGTGATGGAGACCTCTCAATTTAAAGTGAACATGTTAGAGATAATCACCCGTAGGTGTAGATCTCATAGTCAATAGGGACATAATCTGACATGGTCAGTAGATGTCATATCCTATTCACCTTGTGTTGGACTTTAAACATGGATAACTGGAAAATCACATTGAAGGTAATCATTATGTCGATATGGGCATAATGTAGACCTTACAGCAAATGGGGAATAATTTGCAATAATGCAATAAATTCCGCGCCCATTTACCTTATGATTTCGCAATTATCATATGGAGGTAAGCAAGTAATATAGTTTTGCATAGGTAATTCCACGAATTAAGTCAAATTGACTTAATTTTGGTGAATTACTTGATATTTTGCAAAAAATTGGAATTTAATTGCAAAATAGAACAAATATATGTCATAGGGGATGCACAAGGGCAAACACATGGGACATATATTAATATTTCTAGACGAACAGGGGTCTAAAATATGAATTACATAAAACCTAATGGCTAATATGCAATTAACAGTAAACCTAGGGGTTTTACTGCAACATTTTCAACTAACGCTGAAAAATATGTAATTATGACGAAAACCAGGGGCCAAACAGAGAAATATATATAGCCCAGGTTTTTTTTCATCTTTTCCCGCTGGTGGGCTAAGACAACCTGGGCCGAAGCCCAGGCAGCCTTTTGGCCCA
The DNA here is from genome assembly GCA_019208055.1 of Stipa capillata. Lineage (NCBI taxonomy): Eukaryota > Viridiplantae > Streptophyta > Magnoliopsida > Poales > Poaceae > Stipa > Stipa capillata. The sequence goes on along the minus strand of JAGXJF010004938.1, from coordinate 17,755 downwards.
CCAGGGGTGCGCGCTTGGGAGGTGGGCCGGCCAGGGGAGGCCCAATCGGGTGGACAAAAGGGGGTGGGGGGTGGGCGGTTAGGGCATAACCCACCGCCGCCGCAGCCCCCATAGGACCTCCCGCCGCCGCCCCTTGGTGCTGGACCCCGTCGGAGAAGAAGCCGCCGGATGGGGGCCGGAGGGCCGAACGCCGGGCGCCGAAGCAGTGGAGCGGCCCCGCGCCGAGGGCCAAACGCCGGCCGTCGGCCCTTTTGCTAAGCCGCCGCCGCCGCCGCCGCCCCTTTGCTTCGGGTCCACGCCGGAGAAGGGCCGCCGGCGGGGCCGGGAGGCCAACCGCCGGCCACCGACACATGGAGGAGCCGCCGGACGCAGATCTCTCGCCGGGGCCAATCCGCCTCGCCGCCGAGGCTAACCGCCGGGTGCCGAATCCGCCGGCCACCTCCCTTGCGCCGCCGTCGATTTACTCCAGCGCGTGCTCCTCCTCGCCGGCGGACGAGGAGAAGGAGTAGCTGCCGTTTGGAAGTCCGTTGGGGAGGCCGAGCGAGGCCGGGGCCCAAGAACCCGGACGGAGGCTGGAGCGGGCGGAAGCGGATGGTGAGCGGCGCAGGAAGTGGAGGCGGACGTGGGGTCGGGCAGCCGGCGACGGTGGCGACGAAGGTCCCATGCGGGCGGAGCCGGGCGGAGGCGGAGGGGCGGCGAGTTCGCCGGTCGGCTCGGATGCCGGTGCAGTGAAGACGACCGCCGGCGGAGAGGCGCTCGGAGGGCACGGGGCGTAGCCGTGCACCGGGCACCACGTCGGGCCGGTGGCCGGGCTCGGCCACGGCCGCCACGGGGACGAGACGTGCGGCGGAGGAGCTGCACCGGTCGCGGAGCCCTCGGATGGAGCATGCGCCATGGCAAGGAGGCGGGGATGGGGCTCCGATCCGCGCTGCCATTGTTCGAGGAAGGGCGCGACGGCGCCTGTTCCTCTGGCGGTTGCGGCGACGATTGCGGTGACGACGCCGGAGTGGTGGCGAGGGTAGCGGAGGAAGAAGGGCGTTGATGGCAACTTCAACAGTGGCTAACACGGATAGAATTTCGTGAACGACTCTCTCTGCCATGGCTTACCTTTCCTTCTTCTCCCTCTTCACTGATGTGTGTATTTGCTCTCGGTAGAACTAACGTTGCTGATAACGTGTTGAGTAGAAAATGGGACAACAATCTAATGATGAATAATGTAATCTTCTCTTATTCATTTGATACTGTTGCACACACATATATATATATTGTACAAACAGCAGTTGCCGCCTAATCCGCTTTAGCAACTGCTAAATGCGGTTATGAACATTGAGCAACCGGCGAGTCATTCCAGAGGAATATCCGCTCGCAACAGCATTGTAATTGCCTGATTAAGCGACGGGAAGGACTTACCGAGTCATCAAAGAATGGCTTGCATTTTAGACCGCAGTGGTTTAGCAGATAGCCTGTTTAACGGTGTGATCCCCTTGACATTTCGAGTTTCGACGAAGCTAGTTACCACGGGCAGGGTTAACCGATCTCGTAAGGGAAGTCTCAGTGCTCCATATTAGCTAATATGTTAAATATATCACGTGGGATAAAAAACTAATATAGAAATCTAATTAAAGAAGAGAAAAATAAATATTGTATTAAAATTAAGATATGACTCTCATCACTTCAATTGATGTGAATTAATTGTTGATCTGGTCCCAGGACAATCCTACCCTACTCCCTCTCTGCTCGTTCTGTTTCTCATGCACAGGCTGGGAGACACCGCCACCGCGCTTCCTCCTCTCCCTTGAAGTCGCCACCATCGTCGTCTCCTCATTGACTCATTCTGCCATCACCATCCTCTCCTCCTTGCCCTTGCCTCCGTCATCGCTGTCGATGTTTCCTTATTGCCTCACATCTCCACTGTCGTGTAACATCCCCAATCTTGCTAACATTGTATTGTGCACCATATGCATCTCAGGACATTGAAATGTAAACCTAAAAATTGCGTAAGTTTTTGAAATTTTTGAGCTATTCGGTGAACCTCTAAGTTTTCTTTAAAAAGGGGTAAGATGAGCTTGGGAGTTTCAATATAATCTAAGGTTGAACCAAATATTTGAGGAGCAATTGCAGTAGTTCAGTTGGCTGACCTCGAATTAAGAAATCATAACTGAGTTGAAGGGAAGTTTGTTTGAAATTGTTTGTCAAGGACCAAATTTGAGAATAAGAAAATCAAAGAAATAACAAAACCCTAGAAACCCTTTGCTCCCCTCCCCATGCCGGATGGGCTGCGCCGGCCCATTCCCTTCTTCCCTCCGGCCCAGCCCGCCACCGCTTTCTCCTTCCTCTTTCTTCCTCACGAAGGCACCCGACCACCCCTGCCTTATCCAATCGCCCGGCTGCCTCCTCTGCTCCACCCCGCTCTTCACCGGAGGCCGCCTCGCCCCCCCCCAGCGGCTCCTTCCGCCGCTCGCCAGCCCCTCTTGAAGCTCACCGCGCCGCCGCCGCCTGCTAGCGCCCCCCTAGCACCTCCCATCGCCGGCCTCCCTCCCTCCCCACCGTGCTCACCGCCGCCGGCTCCTTTTCTTCTCCCACCGGGGCTCGCCCCCATCCTTTCCCCCTTGCCCTGCCGCTCGGGACCGAGCCGAGCTCCTCCCACCGCTCTTCCCCGTGCCCTCCTTGCTCGCCGTCGAGCCTCCTCCCCCGCGCCACCGCTCCCACCACCAGCTCGCCGGAGCCAACCGAGCCCCCCTCCATCCCGGAGTCCTCGCCGCCTTGGAGCCTCTCCTACCACCGCTCCGGAGCGTCGCCGCCTAGGCTCCGCCCTCACCGCCTGGTGCCCGGCCGCCTTGGAGCCTCCCCTACCGCCGCTCCTCCCCGTCGCCGCCTTGTGCTCCGCCCGAGCCCGGTAAGCCGCCGCCGCCGATAGCCCTCCGCCCCGACCGAGTCGAGCGCCCAACCGAGCGCCGGGTGAAGCTCCCGGTTGAGCCCAATTAAGCCACTAATGGCTTAATTACTTCTCTGTTGAGGCATCATTAACACCAATGTGTGGACATTAATTCTTAACCACGATTAAAACTGTAATTAATGCTATTCGTGCTGTCCAGACATATTAATTACTTCCTTTAATAGCTAATCATCGTCATTAATGATAAACTGACACCCTAATGACACTGATTAATGACAAAACAGTGCAATTAATGAGCTTCTTAAAGATGTCTCTATTACATGTGGACCCCACACGTCAGCATTTAAAATAAAATGGTTAATCAATGGGAAAATGTATGACAGTGGGCCCCACCTGTCATTGACTCAAGTCAATATTGACTAGAATTGACCCAGGGTCCCACATGTCAGCCTCTGCTATTATTGAATTTCTTTAAAAGATTATTTTTACTGAGAAAAATAAAACAAAGGGTGAAAATGGATTAAATCTTGTAAAATTCACAGAAAATTCATCTTTAATCAGAAAAATGTAAATAGTATATCAAAATGTTCAGAAAAATGAAATCTATTCAAAAACATCACTTCCATCCATGTTTGCATGCTAGGATTAATACAATTTGCTAAAAACTCAAATTAGGGTTTCCGATTAGCCGGAGGATTTTCGGATCGCGACATTTTATGCGTTCGGACTCCGATTAAATTGATTCCACTTGCATTAGTCTTTATTTTGCATCCTCTACGTCATGGCATGCATTGCATCTCATGCTGATGTTGTGCATTTGGATAATTACGATTATGCCCTTGTTTCCGGTGTTTCCATTTTTCCTCGATAGAGCCGGAAGATCCGCAAAGTGAGAGTCTCGATCAAGAGCAGGGTGTCGTTGCAGAGCAACCAGGCAAGCAGCCCCTTTGGTCACGTTGCAAATCTCCTACTATTTGCAAAGTATTAGTTGTTTTTAAATCATTATCATATGCGTTCAACTGCTATTTTTCCGCTAAGAAAAGCCCTAGTCCGATGAATAAGACTCATCTTGTCGCCTAAACAGCTCCACCACTAACCTAACCTATCTAGCGTAGTCTAGTATCCACTGTTCGAATGCTATTATGTTATTTATGCTTAAACATGCTTAGACTTGTAGAAGTCGTAATTCCTGGGATAGCAGATGAATCAACACTGGGAATGGGTTACGTGATAGGTGGGTGTTCACCGGGAATGTTTAATGAACTTGACTAATAACCTTATCTGGGCTAGACGAGAGGCCATGGCTGGGAGCATGGTGGGTTGTCTCGTTTTCCCGCAAGGACCGGTTCCCGGTGTCCTTTCGAACCAAGATTTGCGTACTTCTACACGGGTGGGATAATGGACCACCCACGACTCACTAATTTGCTTAGACTTAGTGTATGAGCTGCATTAGTTTGCCGTTTCCATTTACGTGTGCGTGAAAAAGGGGATGTGGTGTGTGGTTTCATATAAGGGTGGGGTGGACACACGGTCTGGGAGACCGGGGCTGTACCTCGATTCACAACGCATGGGACCGTGTCGCAGTTACGGCCGGACTGATGCACATGGACTAGCCCGTACGGGTGGCTCATACCTAGGTCGAAGGCACTGTAAAGGTCGTGTTCGATCACCCTCCGCCAGCACACCTCGTGAAAGTGTGTGAAATTGCATTGGCACTAGGAGACGATCGATACGTGTAGGTAAAGATGTACACCCCTGCAGGGTTAGAACTGTTTGAACAGCCGTGTCCGCGGTTATGGACAACTTGGTAAGAATCCGCATCGAATTAGACAACTATAACCAACTCTAAAACTTGCCAACTCTAAGGATGGTGTAGCGACAGCTTCCTCCCAGGGTGGTCGAGGATGGGTCGATGGGTTTTTCAGGTGTGGTGATCTGCAGTAAGGAATATTCGCGAAGTGTTCGACTCTTCCCCTTTGGAAAAGGTATTCTAGTAGTCGAATTTCAATCTACTTATTGTATTGATAAAGGTAAACTCGGCTTTCCGCAAATTAGTCCACAATTACCCTTTTGTTGATACCTGGCACAATCACTATTATTTCCGCACTGTAAGTCTTGCGGAGTACAATTTTGTACTCACCCTACTATTGTTGTTGTTTTGTTGCAGAGGAAGCTACCCCTTCAGAGGGTGGTTTCTATTTAGAGCTCGACACCGACGACGCCTAGACGCTGGGAATCCCAGGCGGTGATCCTGCCCTGGGTTGGTATTTTGGTTTGTTTTCGTTGCCATATCTGGCCCTACTGTTTGGCTTCGTAGCCTTATAACTCTTCCGCTGTGTGTATATATGTTTGTTAAGTTTCAAACTTATAATATTGCAGTTTCTGTCGTAGAGTCACTGCTATGAGATCTGGTTGTTTTCGCCCACTCATGTGCCGTGCGTGTATGTGATGAAGCGCATGTTGTGGGTAGGACTTTAGGGTTTATATCATAGAGTCATTAAGTTTAATCACCCCTGTGAAGCGACTCTACTACTGAGAGATTGGGAACTATATCACCCTACTCCAGCCGTGCATTAATTTGCCGGGACGAGTTCGGGGTTGATGTTCCGGCTCGGTAGGACAAGAGTGAGGAGACCATATCACCCTACTACTCTGTGCGCTTGTCAGAGTAAGCTTTGGGGTTGACGTCTCGGGCTATTCGGAGCCATATCACTCCACTCTTCTTGGAATTGACACCCAGGAGTTGAGGTCGGGGTTGACGTTTCGACTTAGCGGGTGGTTTCTCTTAAGCCTCTCTGTTATGAATTCTGGGGTTCGACATGTCGTATCCTTCTCGAAGATGAAGTTGTCGCCATTGTTTCCTCCTCGTGCAGGAAACGAAGGTGCGTGGAGCAATAGATGACGACGTGAGGTGAGCGTGATGGGGGCGCGGCGAGCGGGCACTGGTGCAGAGCAGGTGGCGAGTAGAGGCGGCACGCACAGGAGTGGAGTCCGGTGAGAAACTATCAGTGATGATGTGGATTCACGTAGGAGGCATCTTTTGATAAGGTATGTCTGATGTACTCTTTTTTTTATCTCTACTAACCTCTCCAAAATTTGTACGGTGAACCCTCTCCGGTAAAACAAATATAAACACCTCGTCCACCTCATCTCATCCTCCACATGCAGGTGTGGGCCATCATGGCCACTACCCACCACCGTGTTTTGTGTGACCCTGCTTACGTCCTCAATGACTTCCAGGACTATGTTCACGACTTCTGCGTCATCATGGGCTTTGACGACTTCTAGGACCATGTTGTGACATCCTAGTTAATAGGATTGATAGACTACTCATATCAACAAGTGTAACACCTCAATTTTTCAAAACCTGAAAATTAGGGCCAACAAAAACTTTTTCTGTTAATAATCAGATAATTAGTGGATCTAATTAAAACTTTTGCTCAAATCATGCTTCTGTTAAAAACCCTAAAGTAAATCAACCCAAAATATTCCACCTCTGTTCCAAATTCCTTACTCCCTGCTCTGTTAAAACTCTGTCTGGCAAGGTATTCAAACCTTGTATTCCACCTTGTCTCCATGCAGGGCCATTCGTCCTTGCATTCCGCCACGAACACCCCTCCAGCATCCCTTCCCTTTCTATCTAGCCGATGCAACCTAAACCCACCTTTGCCGCTCAGTGCCCACTCGGTACCTCTGCAGAATTGGAACATATATCCATCATGAACCTTTTCCGAATGACTTGAAATTCCACCATCTACTCCACCATGTCCTATCATGAGCATGTGCCCATATATACTGCTTTTATATATACGCACATACGTAAACCCTAATTCTCGACACCCCGGTTCCCCTCCTGTCTTCGAACCTCATGCATATATATATGTGCACATATCAGTGGCAGAAAACAAAACCACAGCTCGCCGTGACCTCGCATGATCATTCCATCCACATATGAACTCTATATATGCTAAAATATCCAAGTGTATGTGTACACATACACTCCACACCCTAAATTATTTATCTCTCGGTAAAACCATAGCCACTATGATTTCTCTCCTCCTCCTTACCATATGACATGCCAATAACTTTTCACCTTTATCATGTTACCATGCCGAGAGATAAATATTCGTCCCGTTATATTTCCACCAAATAACCATTGATCCATTCATCTTTTACTATGGTCAAAACCTGATTTACCGTTCACCATATTTGTCCACAACGCCAAGAATCCTATAAGAATCTCCAAAAAAAAATCACATGAAAATCACCTCTCATCAGTAGTCTAGATGTAAAGCAGTATCATGGCAATGGGTGCAAAACTCTCAAGTACCTTCAAAGAACGAATCTAATTTATTTTGGAGCTAGCTAATTCTTATTAATCTGCACGTCCAATAGCTTCCTTATTTTGTAAAGCCTCTCCTTGGATCCTTAATACATTTCCACCTTGAAACTCTGCCACCCTGTATGCTATTTCTCCTAAGAGTATCGGTAGGAATCCAGCAAAGAAAAACACTACCACTTTCCTGTATCCCTCTCTAGCTCTAATCCCTGTTGCATCCAGCCACACTACCCCTCCCCTACGTGATTTCGGTGTTTAACTTTTGCTGTTGCCACAGCGGTCAACCAAGATTTCCCATCACTCCTTTTCTACCCGTGCTACCTCATTTATCATTCTACCAGAGTTATTGCAACTGTTTTTTTCCTTTTGCACTGCCACACTCCAAGCTCCATTTCTTTTCTCAGCCGAACAACCCTCTTCCCTGTGCGTAAGGATCAGTACCACACCAGCCCTGCTCTCCACCTTTTTTTCCCTATTCTTTTCCTACCTCTCTCCTTCACCACCTTTCTCCTTTTACTTCAACCTTTTTCCCTCTCCCTGCTGCAGCCAAAAGCACTTCTCTACTCCTCAACCAAACTCCTCATGCCACCCATTCTCCATCCACAGCAAGTGGCAACCAGCTTTGCCTGCAGCAAAAGTACAAGTGAGCTACCCCATTGACTCCCATTAACTTCTTTTCTTTTGCCCCAGCTCCTCACTCCCTGGATTCTTTTTCCCTGCTGCACGTCATGCACACCAAGGGAGCTTGTCCTCCAGAACCAGCACGCCACCCCTCCTCCTGTTTGCTCCTTCTTTCCTCCACTGCTGTGCCACTACCTGCTCCTTACTCCTAAGCTGCCGAGCTGCTCTTTTCCCCATTTGCTTGCTTGCCGAGCTCCATCCACTGCTCCAATGGCTACTCCTCCAAGCAAGCTGAGTTCCAACCCCCTCCTCAACTTCCTACTCAATCCCAACTCGAGCTCCCTACTTCTGCTCTCCCCTTCCTTTTCTCTGCTTCCCCATTTCAGCTCGCATGAGTCCAGTACCCAGCACAAGCAGGCCGAGCTGCCCAAGTTCCTCCCACCCTTGCTTCTCATCTGCAGTCCCCATTCTTCCTCCACGAGCTGCCCAAGAGCAATCCCGAGTTCTTCTCCCTCACCTCCTCTTCCCAAGCTCCTTTTTCTTTCCTGCCATGCTATGCTCTTTTACACCAGCAGCTGCCAAGTCAACTGCCCCATCTTTTCCTTTCTCATCTCTAATCTTGTCCCTGAGCAGCCCTACACGCCAAGCAACAACCCTGCACCAGCACCAGCAGAAATTCTGGGCCATGTCACCTGCCACAACTCAGCATCAGTCACCTGCATCTTCCCTCTATTTGCTCCTTCAACTCGAGCGCCATTCCTGCTTTTTCCAAACACCCGAGCTCCTTCTTGCTCTGCTCTTTCTCCCTCCCGAGCAGCTCCCCATAGCCCTGAGGCCCCTTCTGTTCTAGCCCCCTTTTTCCCAAGCTGCTCCATCTTCCCCTTTGTTTCCACAGCTAACCGAGCACCTCACTCCATGTTAGCTCTCTTGTTCGCAGCCGAGCTCCAGCTCCTCCTCCTCCATTCCTTGCATGCAACCGAGCTCTACCCCATTCTAGCTCCCTCTTCCCAGCTCTACTCTCCCCAAGCCGAGCTAAGTCTTCCCTTAGCAAATTCCAGCCTGGCCGAGCTGCCATCACCTCCAGCGCTGCTGCCACGACAAGTCAAACGCCCTGCCACGGCCGCCCCTCCTTGCCACAGCAGCTCAAGGCTGTTGCCGCTGCAAGCCACCCTTGCCACGGCAGCCCACAACCCTGCCGCAACTGCCCAGCTCCTGCCACGGCAGACCATGGCAGCTGCCTCTGCCATCTTGCTCTTGCCGCAGCAGCGTACGGCAACTGCCGCTGCTCCCTGCTCCTGCCACGGCAACTGCCTTGGCCACCATGTTCTTGCCGCGATAGCTCGTGGCAGCCACTGCTACTGCCTTGCCTCACCACGGCAGCTGCTGGCTGCTGCCATGCCACCGTTTCCCCACCGCGGCAATGCCACGCCGCTACTCCTTCCCGCCGCGGTAGCCAATTTCCACCACGGCAACTCCTTTTCCCTACCGCGACAACATTTTCTCCGCCGCGGCAGTCCTTCTCCTCGCCACGGCAGCCCGTGGCAGTACCGCGTCACCATTTTCCTCGCTGCGGCAGCCTAGGGCAGTTGCCACTGCCACCCTCGTCCCTGCCGCGATAGACCGTGGCAGCTGCCACTACCAACGTACTCTGCCGCGACAAGTCGTTGCTCTACCGTGACAAGTCGTTGCTCTGCCGCGACAAGCCTCTACCGCGGCAAGCCGCTCCTGCCATGACAGGCTACTGCCGTACCACTCCTCACCGCCGCTGCAGCCGTTGCACTTCGCCACAGCTATTGTTTTGCTACCCCGTCTACCCCATTCTCTTTTTCCTATATTCATCTAAAATCAAGGTCTATTTATTGACACTGATTTCATAATTTTAGGAATTATTTGAATTTCAAATTTGGAATCTAATCATTTATGAGCATGTGATGTATCTTCCTTTAGCATGATTAAACCTGGTTAATCCCTTGTCGCAATAAAATACATCATGCCATGTTAGTTTCAGTATATATTTGTTTTCGAAACCTTTTACACCCTAATAACAAAAGAGTTTTGAAAACCCTAGCATCCTTCTAAGATCAATGCATGGTTTTAAATGTTGCTTGAGTATATTTTGGTCCTTAAATGGTTCTTCCTTGCATCGTTGGTGATTCGCTATTTTTCCCGACGTGTAGTTCCGACGTTACGAGACCTTGCGCAAGGGACTCCAAGTGTTTGCCATATCGACTCGAGCTCGAGAATTGGCCAATAATGCCAGGCAAGCTCTCCACCATTGATCATGTTGAGATCCCAAGTTTATGAAATATTATGTTGTTTACGAAACATGCATGCTATGTTTTACAATTGTTATTTTATGTAGCGTAGCTATGCCGATGCTTAGAAAACCCTAATTCGACCCTGAACTCCTTGTAGCCCTAAGGACTACATATTCCAGAAATGTTATCAGAAAAACTTAGGGTAGAGTATATACATATATACCTGCTTAGCCATGCCATAGTAAAATTAGGATTTTAAAAATAAAAAGGTGATAACACCCCATATTTCATGTGGTGAACTTTTGAGAAACAGACCGTCGTGTCCAGAGGTGTATGAAGGTAGCATAGCCATGAGTTGGTATGTTTTACCGTAGATGGTTTTGTGAAACCAAAAATGAAAACGGAGAAGATTTTGATCCGGGTCGGTAATGAAGGGTGAAAGCAGGGAGTTTGTTTAAAGAGCGAGGTAAAGCCCGGCGTGGTTCTCGCTGCCCGTTTACGGGAGTAGTGTGGAGTCCCTCTCGGATCATCTAAGGACCGATCTTCAGTGCCGTTTGGCCAAGTCTTACCGTACGTCCACATGTTCTTTATGGGAAGGACTTGACATAGTACCCGGCCTGAACTAGCATGAACCTGTAGGCAGTGTGTAGCGTGCAGATGGAGGTGTAGCCCCTGTAGAGAACAAATTCCACGGGTAAGCGAGGCATTGTTCGCCACAAAGTTGGAACACCAACCTCCTTGCAAGCGATGATACTGACTCAAGCTAGGTTTGGGACATGTCCTTCTGGCGGGTTCATGGCTGGGTTCACACCAGCGAAGAGTCTCGTTGTACTAGCTCTGGTAGTATGCGGGGCCCAGTATACCCAGGATGACCTACATCGTGTGGGTAAAGCCGTACCACCTCTGCAGATGGTTAAAACTATTCGAATAGCCGTGTCCATGGTCATAGACGAACTTGGTTAGGCCACACTAAAGTAGACCGACTTTCAAAGTCAAAAATGGATTATGGGTTATGGGTTTAAGGACACGATCCGCCGTGTTCGCAGGGCGACATGCCAATTTCCCGTTGTGTCGGGAAAAGTGAAGAAGAGGTTTCCCCGTGGACTCGGGCAAACCCTAGTGTCCCCGTAGGTGCCAGGTGAGCTTCGTCTCCTTGAGGAATCGGGTGATTACTATGTTTTCGTTGGTATCCCCGTAAGTACGAGGTGAGTTGTGTCTCCCTGAGGAACTGTGGCGTACCCGGTTTTTAAGCCGGATACTCCCTCGTAATCACTGTACCGGTCCCTGGATCAGTAGCCGGTACTCACGAGTTAACCTGTATATCATTGTCATACATGCGTAAACAATTAAATAGACCGTTAAGGTCGATAATCTGATACCTGTAGCCCAACGGCTATAAACTTGCAGCGGAATTCCAGCGGAGATGTGGCCCGGCAGTATGCCATACCCGACAGGCAACTGACTGGGGTTACGCCCTAGCTTTCGCGTTCATATTCATTTCTTCAGAACTGATATCTCCTTCGTCTGGCCAAATCAACAAGCCAGGTGAGTACATTGAATGTACTCGCAAGCTATTCCCACAGGAGGAAATATACGGCAATATTTCATGCAGGGAATAGATCAAGGGATAGCTCTATCCTAAGTTGCAAGTTGTGCGGAAATGTAAGTTCTTATTCGAAATACAGAATAGTAGATTCGAGAGCATTTTCGAAATCAAAATCCGTCTCTGTCGAGATAGCATTCGGTGCTGGATAATCCAGTAGAACAGTCGTCAACTAGAGGCCGGTAGCTCCTTCTACCGCCTCGAACAATCATTACGACCTACCCGCGCTACCGCCTCGCGGCCCGGGCTAGGTCCTCTCTTCTACAGTTCCTCGCTACCAGACTGTAGCTTAAACTGCTCACTGTGGACACATCATGCCCACGTCTTTAATCTCATTTCCCAGCTTTCACAAACAAAACTCAGTCTAACCAGTGTGTGGCCTTACCAGTTCATGTCCATGACCGAGGACGCGGCTATTCGAATAGTTTTTAACACTCTGCAGAGGTTGTACGGCTTTACCCACAAGATGTAGGTCGCCCTAGGTATACTTCGCGACGTATACTGACAGGGTTATTACAACGAGACCTTTCGCCTGTGTTCACACTAGAGCCGGACCCGCTAGGTGGGTAACCCAACTTTGGCATCCCGGATGTTAAAAATGGGACTCTCCACCTTTGTGTCGGACCATATTTTCACGTACTCATGGAACCCTACAGGGAGCTTTACCCCCACGCAGACGTGAGACTCGTTCGAGAGCTTTACCCCCACTCTGCCGTGAGACTCGCTGAGAGCTTTACCTCCACGCAGTCCCGTGAAGATCCTCTAGGGATCCCAATCCACCTAGCATATCAGCCTAACTTCCCACGGTTCTGAGCTCCAGCATTAAACGAGGTACCGAGTCAAGTCCTTCCCATAAAGGACATGTGGACGTACGGTAGGGGAATTGATTCAGTAGCACTTAGGTTCGGTCCTTAACTGATTCGAGCAGGACTCCATGTCCAACCAGCACCTCAGGTAGTAACCGGCTACCCTGCCATTCCAGGCCTCAGGTAGCAACCGGCTCCCTACCCTTTCCTGTTTCAAGTAGCGACCGGCTACTCTACCACCTCCAAACTCCCTTAGCATTCCTACCCGAATCCCAGTCCTCTATCACTTTCATTTGGGATTTTAGCAAACCTTTCATTTTAAAAGATTCCCTCGGAAGGTATAACAAACCGAGGGTTTTGATCCCAATCCCACCGTATCGATAAAACTTAGTTTTTACTACAACAGGGCTAAGCGGGGCTATCGCCTATACTCCTAATTAAATTTGCCGATTGATGGTGATATGCCACCCGGGTATCTCCAAGGAGGACGAATCCGGCCTTCCAGCCACGGGATGGGCCGGGCCGGCTACTCGGAGTCCGACTACAACGCGGGGGCACCGCACCAACGTGGAGTGCAAGACACGGATTAGTACCCGTCCGGCTTACCCGGAATCAATTGTAACCGAATAGGAAACATATCTCTTAGCCCGATCCGGACTCTGTAACCCTACCCCGGCCGACTATATAAGGCCCGGTAGGGGACCTCCGATCGGCATCCTACCTCAGAACATCTCATCTAGCTTAATCTCCATTGTTTCATAGCTCAGGCCCCTTCGAGATCGATTCTCTAGGGCCTGCGGCACTCGGGATACAGCAATACCAGCCACCAAACACAGGACGTAGGGTATTACCTCTCCGAGAGGGCCTGAACCTGTCTAAATCTTGTCTCCCGTGTGCAGCCATCCTGATTTGCTGTGCTCACACCGCCCCATAATTAGTATTGCCGGAATAATACTCCGACAGTTGGCGCGCCAGGTAGGGGCTTGTGCGCATAGATCCATCTGCACGAGTCAGGATGGCTTTCGTCAACAACAACATCTTCGTCTCGGGAAGCATCTTGAAGTTCGCCTTCATCAGCGCTGTCCCAGACCCTGGCCACCTTTTCCGTTTCGGAAGGTTGGATTTCATCGCCGACAAGGTCGGCCAGCTTCACCTCTGCTACTCGGCGACGTCCCGATCGGCAGAGGCTTCATCAGCTCTCCAGCACGGGCCTCCCACGGAGCCCGCGCACTCGGCCCCTCTCCCCAGGGAAGAGGCTTCGCCGAAACCAGATCCGTTTGTCGCGCACGAGTTCGCACTCGGATCCCGGCTGGTGGGCGCTATCGAATCTCTCCTCCCCGTCCTCGAGTACTACTCGGACGAGGACGAAAGCTCTGGCAGCCACCATCCGTCCCGGGAAGTCTTCATGGCCAATGCCGGCTCGCTAGATGGCGGTGACGGCCAAGAAGTTCCCATCGAGCAACAAACGCCGGCCCAGCTCGAGGCCACTCGACTCCGACTCCTTGCTAAGGAGGAAGAGTTGATCGAGCAGCAGACCCGGCTCGTCCGCCAGCGTGACGACCAGCGACGCAATGATGACATGAGGGCTCGTGGACGCCAGGTTCACAACGAGCTCCGCATGCGTGAAAGGGAAGGAGTCCCGATATTTCCTCTCCCGAGTCACAATATCGTCGCGGCCACAGTGGCGGCCCGTGCCATTGATATCCCCGAGGGCAACCCGGGATATGACGAACTTCGACGGCTCCGCGTCCTGCTGGAAGAGACCGCCCTCCAGCACGCTGAAGTTTTCGAAGACCACCCCGGCTCCTCCGCAGGTGCAAGGAGTCGGCGCTCTACGCCTCAAAAGAGTCCGTCACGCATGGATAGCCAGCGAGCAAGCCCCGGCCGACATCAGCCGGCCGGCAACGTCCACGGGCGACTCGGACCCGATCGAGACGCCCGAGGCACCATAGATGCGAGAACCCGCGCCCGCCAGGACGCGGGCAAAAACGCTCGCCAAGCTATACCGGCCCATGATCGACTCGGACCAAGGAGCCAAGCAGACGCTGAGAGAAGCGCTCATCATGGTTCCAGGAGAGAAGATCGTGGCAACCACCACAATGGTAGCGGCGCCACCAGCCGGGAACGTTCTCCTCTGACTTCCTCCGGCATGGGTTACTCGGGTCCGAAAGCATTCGGCCCTCGTATCCGCAGCGTCATCTTCCCGCCGCGATTCCGGGTCACCGGCATCGACAAGTACACGGGAGAGACTCGGCCGGACATCTGGCTGTCCGACTACCACACAGCGTGCAGAACCAACGGTGGGGACGACTACGTCGCGATCCACTACCTGCCGCTCTTCCTGGCCGACTCGGCGCGAGCCTGGTTGACCAGCTTACCTCCGGGGTGCATCCATACGTGGAAAGACCTCGAGACCCTCTTCGTGAACAACTTCCAGGGCACCTACAATCGGCCCGGGAACACGTGGGATCTCCACAGCTGTACACAAGGGGCGGATGAGACTCTCCGTGAGTACATCCAGCGCTTCTCCAAGAAGAAGAACTCTCTGCCCGAGATCCGGGAGGGCGACGTCATTACCGCTTTCTCCAAAGGAGTTCGGAGCACCGACCTGATCCACAAGATTGCGCGGAAGAATCCACAGACTACGCGCGAGCTTTTCGACATAGCCAACAGCTTCGCTACCGGCGAAGAGGTTGTCCGCAGTGTTACTCGGGACGACAAGGGCAGAGGCAAGGGCAAGGCGCCCGAGTCCTCCAGTCGGGATGACCAGCCCGAGTCGTCTAGAAAGAAGCACCGCAAGCGCAAGGGCGGAGACCTCGTTGCTGCTGCCGAGCGCGCTCCGGCGCGCCGCCCACCGCGCACTAACACAACCTTCGAGGAGATGATGAGTCAGCCGTGTCACTTCCATGGACCCAAGTCCAATCATCTGACACGCGACTGCAACCTCTTGAAGAACCTAAACAAACCCTACGCCCCCAACAAGGGCAAAAAGGAACCCCCTCAGGACGAGGGTGATGAGTTCCCGAAAGAAACCGCTTGCTTGATGATATTCGGCGGCCCTAACGGCTACGAGTCCAAACGTCGCCAGAAGATCATCGACCGAGAGGTCGACGCAGCGGAACCGGCCGTGCCCCAGTACCTGCGATGGTCCGAGTCCGTGATCTCATTCGGACGTGTGGATCACCCCGACTACATACCCCAGCCGGGGCGTTTCCCCTTGGTGGTGGACCCGATTGTCTCCGGCGTCCGCCTCACCAAGGTCCTCATGGACGGCGGGAGTGGTCTCAATATCCTCTACGTCAAGACCCTCGATGATATGAAGATTTCTCGATCCGAGATCAAGCCGACTGGTGCCCCCTTCCACGGAGTGGTGCCCGGCAAGATGGCGAGTCCACTCGGGCAGGTCAGCCTGCCCGTTACCTTTGGTACTCCCGAAAACTTCCGGACCGAGACTATCACCTTCGAGGTGGTCTACTTCCCGGGATCATACCATGCCATCCTGGGTCGTCCCTGCTACGCCAAGTTCATGGCGGTCCCCAGCTACTGTTGGAAATATGCCCTAGAGGCAATAATAAAGTTGTTATTATTCTATTTTTATGTTCATGATTAAGTTTATGTTATATGCTAAAATTGCATTGGTTCTTGAATATGAGATTCAGAGGAAAACCTAATTGCATGTGTGGAATAATAAACACCATTCAGATCCCTAGTCAGGCCTCTGGACTAGCTCATGTATTGTTGATGATCTTGTTTTCCTGATCATGGGCATTGTTAATGTAACAAGGATGCCGGCAATAATGGGAACACATTGTTAGGGTAACAATGGTGTTGGATAGACCCCCTTATGAGATACTGCGAGATCACTTCGTCAATATGTTGTCAGTATCTTCTCATGACGTGTTAACGTTTACTTGCGTCCTTAGACCATGAGAATATCATAGACCCGGATACCGGATGGTTGCTTTGGGGTCATCAATCGTTACGCCGTAACTGGGTAATTATAAAGGTGACTTCCAGGTACACCAGAAAGTATATCGTGGTTCTAGATATGTCAAGACTGGGATTTGCCCATCCGGCGATGGAGAGATACACTCTGGGCCCACTCGGTATTACGGTGTCCAGCATCGCCTGGCCAGGTATTGTGACTAAAAGGTTAGTCACGGGGATACCGGAATACGGAAACGAGAAAAGAGTACAAACCGGTAACGAGGATAACTAGGTATGGTGATCAAGGAGTTGATCACAGGGATACCGTCAAAGTCTCGCCTCGGGTTGTGTAATGTATCGTGAGGCAAAAGGAATTGTATGCGACAATACAAGGTTTGCTCGATAAAGATCTTCGATGATATGTGGGAGTCGTTATGGGTGTCCAGATCCCGCTGACGATTATTGACCGGAATGTATTCCGGACATGTCCACATATACTCGAACCTATAGGGTCACACGCTTAACGTTTTAGCGACATTTAGGAATGCTATGATTTATGGAGAACGAGAGAGAAGGGTTCCGAAAGTGTTTCGGATGATCTCGAAAGTGTTCCGGGAGGTCCCGGATGGTTCCGGTGATGTCCGGAAGTGTTCCGGAAAGTATTGGAAGGTTCTAGAAGGTTCTGGAAGGTTCTAGAAGGTTCTAGAAGGTTCTGGAAGGTTCTAGAAATTCTAGAAGGTTCTAGTGGAGTTGGACTCCAACTCCAACAGGGTGTCCCTGCTGAAGTAGGACTCCACCTGCCTAGGGAGAGCTGCCCCAACCCCTATAAATAGAGGGGCAGGGCACCTCAAAGGGTATCCCAAGCAGCCCCAGAGGCAGCCCTAGTCCCTTGGACTAAACCCTAGGCCGGCCATCTCTAGATTGGCCACAGCCTTCTTTTTCTCACTCTTCTAGATTGGATCTAGTACAGCTGCCGGCGCGCTGCTGATTCTCCTTCTCGTAGATCCCCGCTGTTCTTGTGTGCTGGTCCACACATTACCGCGGTGTCGCTGATCCGGTACACGTGGATACCTCGGAGACGTCGTATACTTCGGCGTTTGATCGGGCGAACTATTCACGAGGAGATCGCTCTCGCGGCTGGGAGGTATAACCTAGCTGCGGGAGTCTGCGGACTTCATCGACATCGGTCAACTTCTCCGCTGCATTGACGTGATCGTCGAAGGTATGTATCGACACCTCGATAGTGATTTCTTGGGTTGGATCGTGCGCGGAAAATTTTTGTTTTGCTAGCACGTTCCCCAAAGC